>CM067533.1:2581534-2849034 GCA_034509925.1 Hirudinaria manillensis
GAAGTCATAATACAAAGTCAAACTCCCAGCACAATATCTTCCCAAACAATTGTCTTTTCCGACACGTAACCTCCATCATGCGCGGAGTAGATGTGAACTCTAGTCCCTCGGCGGAGAAATGCCATAGCCAACTCGCTCTCCTTAATTTATAGCTATCGGCGCCTCAGCAGCATGCAGGCGTGCATCGCGTGCGTGCTAGCTACTAGCACGAGGCTTGGCTTCCCGTCCATTTATGGCGTGATTAATTGAAGAGTAAGGGCTTGTTATTCTTTGTTTTTATGGAAATTAAATTTTATTTCTATGGAAATCATCGGACAATGTCAACTCCAAATAGAGCTTCGATTTCACACAGTACGAGTCATGAATCTTCTAACAAGAGAAGAAAGAAATTGCAAGTCATCAGACAAAGTCAACTCCAAAGACTTCTGCGATATCACACAATTCAATTCATGAATCTTCTAACAAGAGAAGAAAGAAATTGCAAGTCATCAGACAAAGTCAACTCCAAAGACTGCTTCGATTTCACACAATACAAGTCATGAATCTTCTAACAACAAAAGAAAGAAATTGGAAGTCATAAGACAAAGTCAACTCCAGCACAATATCTTCACACACAATTGTCTTTTCCGAAACGTAACCTCCATCATGCGCGGAGTAGATGTGAACTCTAGTCCCGCCGGCCGAGAAATGCCATAGCCAACTCGCTCTCCTTAATTTATAGCTATCGGCGCCTCAGCAGCATGCAGGCGTGCATCGCGTGCGTGCTAGCTACTAGCACGAGGCTTGGCTTCCCGCCCATTTATGGCGTGATTAATTGAAGAGTAAGGGCTTGTTATTCTTTGTTTTTATGGAAATTAAATTTTATTTCTATGGAAATCATCGGACAATGTCAACTCCAAATAGAGCTTCGATTTCACACAGTACGAGTCATGAATCTTCTAACAAGAGAAGAAAGAAATTGCAAGTCATCAGACAAAGTCAACTCCAAAGACTGCTTCGATTTCACACAATACAAGTCATGAATCTTCTAACAACAAAAGAAAGAAATTGGAAGTCATAAGACAAAGTCAACTCCAGCACAATATCTTCACAAACAATTGTCTTTTCCGAAACGTAACCTCCATCATGCGCGGAGTAGATGTGAACTCTAGTCCCGCCGGCCGAAGAAATGCCATAGCCAACTCGCTCTCCTTAATTTATAGCTATCGGCGCCTCAGCAGCATGCAGGCGTGCATCGCGTGCGTGCTAGCTACTAGCACGAGGCTTGGCTTCCCCGCCCATTTATGGCGTGATTAATTGAAGAGTAAGGGCTTGTTATTCTTTGTTTTTATGGAAATTAAATTTTATTTCTATGGAAATCATCGGACAATGTCAACTCCAAATAGAGCTTCGATTTCACACAGTACGAGTCATGAATCTTCTAACAAGAGAAATGAAATTGCAAGTCATCGGACAATGTCAACTCCAAATAGAGCTTCGATTTCACACAGTACGAGTCATGAATCTTCTAACAAGAGAAGAAAGAAATTGCAAGTCATCAGACAAAGTCAACTCCAAAGACTGCTTCGATTTCACACAATACAAGTCATGAATCTTCTAACAACAAAAGAAAGAAATTGGAAGTCATAAGACAAAGTCAACTCCAGCACAATATCTTCACAAACAATTGTCTTTTCCGAAACGTAACCTCCATCATGCGCGGAGTAGATGTGAACTCTAGTCCCGCCGGCCGAGATATGCCATAGCCAACTCGCTCTCCTTAATTTATAGCTATCGGCGCCTCAGCAGCATGCAGGCGTGGATCGCGTGCGTGCTAGCTACTAGCACGAGGCTTGGCTTCCCGCCCATTTATGGCGTGATTAATTGAAGAGTAAGGGCTTGTTATTCTTTGTTTTTATGGAAATTAAATTTTATTTCTATGGGAAAATCATCGACAATGTCAACTCAAATAGAGCTTCGATTTCACACAGTACGAGTCATGAATCTTCTAACAAGAGAAGAAAGAAATTGCAAGTCATCAGACAAAAGTCAACTCCAAAGACTGCTTCGATTTCACACAATACAAGTCATGAATCTTCTAACAACAAAAGAAAGAAATTGGAAGTCATAAAGACAAAGTCAACTCCAGCACAATATCTTCACAAACAATTGTCTTTTCCGTAACGTAACCTCCATCACGCGGCGGAGTAGATGTGAACTCTAGTCCCGCCGGCCGAGAAATGCCATAGCCAACTCGCTCTCCTTAATTTATAGCTATCGGCGCCTCAGCAGCATGCAGGGCGTGCATCGCGTGCGTGCTAGCTACAAGCACGAGGCTTGGCTTTCCGCCCATTTATGGCGTGATTAATTGAAGAGTAAGGGCTTGTTATTCTTTGTTTTTATGGAAATTAAATTTTATTTCTATGGAAATCATCGGACAATGTCAACTCCAAATAGAGCTTCGATTTCACACAGTACGAGGTCATGAATCTTCTAACAAGAGAAGAATGAAATTGCAAAGTCATCAGACAAAGTCAACTCCAAAGACTTCTTCGATTTCACACAAAACAATACATGAATCTTCTAAAAAGAGAAGAAAGAAATTGAAATTCATCAGACAAATAAAACTCCAAAGACTTATTCGATTACACAAAATACAAGTCCATGAATCTTCTAACAACAAAAGAAAGAAATTGGAAGTCATAAGACAAAGTCAACTCCAGCACAATATCTTCACAAACAATTGTCTTTTCCGAAACGTAACCTCCATCATGCGTGGAGTAGATGTGAACTCTAGTCCCGCCGGCCGAGAAATGCCATAGCCAACTCGCTCTCCTTAATTTATAGCTATCGGCGCCTCAGCAGCATGCAGGCGTGCATCGCGTGCGTGCTAGCTACTAGCACGAGGCTTGGCTTCCCGCCCATTTATGGCGTGATTAATTGAAGAGTAAGGGCTTGTTATTCTTTGTTTTTATGGAAATTAAATTTTATTTCTATGGAAATCATCGGACAATGTCAACTCCAAATAGAGCTTCGATTTTCACACAGTACGAGTCATGAATCTTCTAACAAGAGAAGAATGAAATTGCAAGTCATCGGACAATGTCAACTCCAAATAGAGCTTCGATTTCACACAGTACGAGTCATGAATCTTCTAACAAGAGAAGAAAGAAATTGCAAGTCATCAGACAAAGTCAACTCCAAAGACTGCTTCGATTTCACACAATACAAGTCATGAATCTTCTAACAACAAAAGAAAGAAATTGGAAGTCATAAGACAAAGTCAACTCCAGCACAATATCTTCACAAACAATTGTCCTTTTTTCGAAACGTAACCTCCATCATGCGCGGAGTAGATGTGAACTCTAGTCCCGCCGGCCGAGAAATGCCATAGCCAACTCGCTCTCCTTAATTTATAGCTATCGGCGCCTCAGCAGCAATGTAGGCGGTGCATCGCGTGCGTGCTAGCTACTAGCACGAGGCTTGGCTTCCGCCCATTTATGGCGTGATTAATTGAAGAGTAAGGGCTTGTTATTCTTTGTTTTTATGGAAATTAAATTTTATTTCTATGGAAATCATCGGAGAATGTCAACTCCAAATAGAGCTTCGATTTCACACAGTACGAGTCATGAATCTTCTAACAAGAGAAGAATGAAATTGCAAGTCATCGGACAATGTCAACTCCAAATAGAGCTTCGATTTCACACAGTACGAGTCATGAATCTTCTAACAAGAGAAGAAAGAAATTGCAAGTCATCAGACAAAGTCAACTCCAAAGACTGCTTCGATTTCACACAATACAAGTCATGAATCTTCTAACAACAAAAGAAAGAAATTGGAAGTCATAAGACAAAGTCAACTCCAGCACAATATCTTCACAAACAATTGTCTTTTTCGAAACGTATCCTCCATCATGCGCGGAGTAGATGTGAACTCTAGTCCCGCCGGCCGAGAAATGCCATAGCCAACTCGCTCTCCTTAATTTATAGCTATCGGCGCCTCAGCAGCATGTAGGCGTGCATCGCGTGCGTGCTAGCTACTAGCACGAGGCTTGGCTTCCCGCCCATTTATGGCGTGATTAATTGAAGAGTAAGGGCTTGTTATTCTTTGTTTTTATGGAAATTAAATTTTATTTCTTTGGATTGCATCGGACATTGTCACGTCCAAATAGTGCTTCGATTTCACACAGTACGAGTCATTTATCTTCTAACAAGAGAAGAAAGAAATTGCAAGTCATCAGACAAAGTCAACTCCAAAGACTGCTTCGATTTCACACTCGATTTCACACAATACAAGTCATGAATCTTCTAACAACAAAAGAAAGAAATTGGAAGTCATAAGACAAAGTCAACTCCAGCACAATATCTTCACAAACAATTGTCTTTTCCGAAACGTAACCTCCAATCATGCGCGAGTAGATGTGAACTCTAGTCCCGCCGGCGGAGAAATGCCATAGCCAACTCGCTCTCCTTAATTTATAGCTATCGGCGCCTAAGCGGCATGCAGGCGTTGCATCGCGTGCGTGCCTAGCTACTAGCACGAGGCTTGGCTTCCCGTCCATTTATGGCGTGATTAATTGAAGAGTAAGGGCTTGTTATTCTTTGTTTTTATGGAAATTAAATTTTATTTCTATGGAAATCATCGGACAATGTCAACTCCAAATAGAGCTTCGATTTCACACAGTACGAGTCATGAATCTTCTAACAAGAGAAGAATGAAATTGCAAGTCATCAGACAAAGTCAACTCCAAAGACTGCTTCGATTTCACACAATACAAGTCATGAATCTTCTAACAAGAGAAGAAAGAAATTGAAAGTCATCAGACAAAGTCAACTCCAAAGACTGCTTCGATTTCACACAATACAAGTCATGATTCTTCTAACAAGAGAAGAAAGAAATTGCAAGTCATCAGACAAAGTCAACTCCAAAGACTGCTTCGATTTCACACAATACAAGTCATGAATCTTCTAACAACAAAAGAAAGAAATTGAAAGTCATCAGACAAAGTCAACTCCAAAGACTGCTTCGATTTCACACAATACAAGTCATGAATCTTCTAACAACAAAAGAAAGAAATTGGAAGTCATAAGACAAAGTCAACTCCAGCACAATATCTTCACAAACAATTGTCTTTTCCGTAACGTAACCTCCATCATGCGCGGAGTAGATGTGAACTCTAGTCCCGCCGGCCGAGAAATGCCATAGCCAACTCGCTCTCCTTAATTTATAGCTATCGGCGCCTCAGCAGCATGCAGGCGTGCATCGCGTGCGTGCTAGCTACTAGCACGAGGCCTGGCTTCCCGCCCATTTAATAGCGTGATTAATTGAAGAGTAAGGGCTTGTTATTCTTTGTTTTTATGGAAATTAAATTTTATTTCTATGGAAATCATCGGACAATGTCAACTCCAAATAGAGCTTCGATTTCACACAGTAACGAGTCATGAATCTTCTAACAAGAGAAGAAAGAAATTGCAAGTCATCAGACAAAGTCAACTCCAAAGACTGCTTCGATTTCACACAATACAAGTCATGAATCTTCTAACAAGAGAAGAAAGAAATTGAAAGTCATCAGACAAAGTCAACTCCAAAGACTGCTTCGATTTCACACAATACAAGTCATGAATCTTCTAACAACAAAAGAAAGAAATTGGAAGTCATAAGACAAAGTCAACTCCAGCACAATATCTTCACAAACAATTGTCTTTTCCGAAACGTAACCTCCATCATGCGCGGAGTAGATGTGAACTCTAGTCCCGCCGGCCGAGAAATGCCATAGCCAACTCGCTCATCCTTAATTTATAGCTATCGGCGCCCTCAGCAGCATGCAGGCGTGCATCGCGTGCGTGCTCGCTACTAGCACGAGGCTTGGCTTCCCGCCCATTTATGGCGTGATTAATTGAAGAGTAAGGGCTTGTTATTCTTTGTTTTTATGGAAATTAAATTTTATTTCTATGGAAATCATCGGACAATGTCAACTCCAAATAGAGCTTCGATTTCACACAGTACGAGTCATGAATCTTCTAACAAGAGAAGAATGAAATTGCAAGTCATCAGACAAAGTCAACTCCAAAGACTGCTTCGATTTCACACAGTACGAGTCATGAATCTTCTAACAAGAGAAGAAAGAAATTGCAAGTCATCAGACAAAGTCAACTCCAAAGACTGCTTCGATTTCCCACAATACAAGTCATGAATCTTCTAACAAGAGAAGAAAGAAATTGAAAGTCATCAGACAAAGTCAACTCCAAAGACTGCTTCGATTTCCCACAATATAAGTCATGAATCTTCTAACAAGAGAAGAAAGAAATTGAAAGTCATCAAACAAAGTCAACTCCAAAGACTGCTTCGATTTCACACAATACAAGTCATGAATCTTCTAACAACAAAAGAAAGAAATTGGAAGTCATAAGACAAAGTCAACTCCAGCACAATATCTTCACAAACAATTGTCTTTTCCGAAACGTAACCTCCATCATGCGCGGAGTAGATGTGAACTCTAGTCCCGCCGGCCGAGAAATGCCATAGCCAACTCGCTCTCCTTAATTTATAGCTATCGGCGCCTCAGCAGCATGCAGGCGTGCATCGCGTGCGTGCTAGCTACTAGCACGAGGCTTGGCTTCCCGCCCATTTATGGCGTGATTAATTGAAGAGTAAGGGCTTGTTATTCTTTTGTTTTTATGGAAATTAAATTTTATTTCTTTGGAAATCATCGGACAATGTCAACTCCAAATAGAGCTTCGATTTTCACACAGTACGAGTCATGAATCTTCTAACAAGAGAAGAAAGAAATTGCAAGTCATCAGACAAAGTCAACTCCAAAGGCTGCTTCGATTTCACACAATACAAGTCATGAATCTTCTAACAACAAAAGTAAGAAATTGGAAGTCATAAGACAAAGTCAACTCCAGCACAATATCTTCACAAACAATTGTCTTTTCCGAAACGTAACCTCCATCATGCGCGGAGTAGATGTGAACTCTAGTCCCGCCGGCCGAGAAATGCCATAGCCAACTCGCTCTCCTTAATTTATAGCTATCGGCGCCCTCAGCAGCATGCAGGCGTGCATCGCGTGCGTGCTAGCTACTAGCACGAGGCTTGGCTTCCCGCCCATTTATGGCGTCATTAATTGAAGAGTAAGGGCTTGTTATTCTTTTGTTTTTATGGAAATTAAATTTTATTTCTATGGAAATCATCGGACAATGTCAACTACTCCAAATAGAGCTTCGATTTCAACACAGTACGAGTCATGAATCTTCTAACAAGAGAAGAAAGAAATTGAAAGTCATCAGACAAAGTCAACTCCAAAGACTGCTTCGATTTCCCACAATACAAGTCATGAAATCTTCTAACAAGAGAAGAAAGAAATTGAAAGGTCATCAGACAAAGTCAACTCCAAAGACTGCTTCGATTTCACACAATACAAGTCATGAATCTTCTAACAACAAAAGAAAGAAATTGGAAGTCATAAGACAAAGTCAACTCCAGCACAATATCTTCACAAACAATTGTCTTTTCCGAAACGTAACCTCCATCATGCGCGGAGTAGATGTGAACTCTAGTCCCGCCGGCCGAGAAATGCCATAGCCAACTCGCTCTCCTTAATTTATAGCTATCGGCGCCTCAGCAGCATGCAGGCGTGCATCGCGTGCGTGCTAGCTACTAGCACGAGGCTTGGGCTTCCCGCCCATTTATGGCGTGATTAATTGAAGAGTAAGGGCTTGTTATTCTTTGTTTTTATGGAAATTAAATTTTATTTCTATGGAAAATCATCGGACAATGTCAACTCCAAATAGAGCTTCGATTTCACACAGTACGAGTCATGAATCTTCTAACAAGAGAAGAATGAAATTGCAAGTCATCAGACAAAGTCAACTCCAAAGACTGCTTCGATTTCACACAGTACGAGTCATGAATCTTCTAACAAGAGAGAAAGAAATTGCAAGTCATCAGACAAAGTCCAACTCCAAAGGCTGCTTCGATTTCACACAATACAAGTCATGAATCTTCTAACAACAAAAGAAAGAAATTGGAAAGTCATAAGACAAAGTCACTCCAGCACAATATCTTCACAAACAATTGTCTTTTCCGAAACGTAACCTCCATCATGCGCGGAGTAGATGTGAAACTCTAGTCCCGCCGGCCGAGAAATGCCATAGCCAACTCGCTCTCCTTAATTTATAGCTATCGGCGCCTCAGCAGCATGCAGGCGTGCATCGCGTGCGTGCTAGCTACTAGCACGAGGCTTGGCTTCCCGCCCATTTATGCGTGATTAATTGAAGAGTAAGGGCTTGTTATTCTTTGTTTTTATGGAAATTAAATTTTATTTCTATGGAAATCATCGGACAATGTCAACTCCAAATAGAGCTTCGATTTCACACAGTACGAGTCATGAATCTTCTAACAAGAGAAGAAAGAAATTGAAAGTCATCAGACAAAGTCAACTCCAAAGACTGCTTCGATTTCCCACAATACAAGTCATGAAATCTTCTAACAAGAGAAGAAAGAAATTGAAAGTCATCAGACAAAGTCAACTCCAAAGACTGCTTCGATTTCCCACAATACAAGTCATGAATCTTCTATCAACAAAAGAAAGAAATTGGAAGTCATAAGACAAAGTCAACTCCAGCACAATATCTTCACAAACAATTGTCTTTTCCGAAACGTAACCTCCATCATGCGCGGAGTAGATGTGAACTCTAGTCCCGCCGGCCGAGAAATGCCATAGCCAACTCGCTCTCCTTAATTTATAGCTATCGGCGCCTCAGCAGCATGCAGGCGTGCATCGCGTGCGTGCTAGCTACTAGCACGAGGCTTGGCTTCCCGCCCATTTATGACGTGATTAATTGAAGAGTAAGGGCTTGTTATTCTTTGCTTTTATGGAAATTAAATTTTATTTCCATGGAAATCATCGGACAATGTCAACTCCAAATAGAGCTTCGATTTCACACAGTACGAGTCATGAATCTTCTAACAAGAGAAGAAAGAAATTGAAAGTCATCAGACAAAGTCAACTCCAAAGACTGCTTCGATTTCCCACAATACAAGTCATGAATCTTCTAACAAGAGAAGAAAGAAATTGAAAGTCATCAGACAAAGTCAACTCCAAAGACTGCTTCGATTTCACACAATACAAGTCATGAATATTCTAACTCTAGAAGAAAGAAATTGAAAGTCATCAGACAAAGTCAACTCCAAAGACTGCTTCGATTTCACACAATACAAGTCATGAATCTTCTAACAACAAAAGAAAGAAATTGGAAGTCATAAGACAAAGTCAACTCCAGCACAATATCTTCACAAACAATTGTCTTTTCCGAAACGTAACCTCCATCATGCGCGGAGTAGATGTGAACTCTAGTCCCGCCGGCCGAGAAATGCCATAGCCAACTCGCTCTCCTTAATTTATAGCTATCGGCGCCTCAGCAGCATGCAGGCGTGCATCGCGTGCGTGCTAGCTACTAGCACGAGGCTTGGCTTCCCGCCCATTTATGGCGTGATTAATTGAAGAGTAAGGGCTTGTTATTCTTTGTTTTTATGGAAATTAAATTTTATTTCTATGGAAATCATCGGACAATGTCAACTCCAAATAGAGCTTCGATTTCACACAGTACGAGTCATGAATCTTCTAACAAGAGAAGAAAGAAATTGCAAGTCATCAGACAAAGTCAACTCCAAAGACTGCTTCGATTTCACACAGTACGAGTCATGAATCTTCTAACAAGAGAGGAAGAAATTGCAAGTCATCAGACAAAGTCAACTCCAAAGGCTGCTTCGATTTCACACAATACAAGTCATGAATCTTCTAACAACAAAAGAAAGAAATTGGAAGTCATAAGACAAAGTCAACTCCAGCACAATATCTTCACAAACAATTGTCTTTTCCGAAACGTAACCTCCATCATGCGCGGAGTAGATGTGAACTCTAGTCCCGCCGGCCGAGAAATGCCATAGCCAACTCGCTCTCCTTAATTTATAGCTATCGGCGCCTCAGCAGCATGCAGGCGTGCATCGCGTGCGTGCTAGCTACTAGCACGAGGCTTGGCTTCCCGCCCATTTATGACGTGATTAATTGAAGAGTAAGGGCTTGTTATTCTTTGTTTTTATGGAAATTAAATTTTATTTCTATGGAAATCATCGGACAATGTCAACTCCAAATAGAGCTTCGATTTCACACAGTACGAGTCATGAATCTTCTAACAAGAGAAGAAAGAAATTGAAAGTCATCAGACAAAGTCAACTCCAAAGACTGCTTCGATTTCCCACAATACAAGTCATGAATCTTCTAACAAGAGAAGAAAGAAATTGAAAGTCATCAGACAAAGTCAACTCCAAAGACTGCTTCGATTTCCCACAATACAAGTCATGAATCTTCTAACAAGAGAAGAAAGAAATTGAAAGTCATCAAACAAAGTCAACTCCAAAGCTGCTTCGATTTCACACAATACAAGTCATGAATCTTCTAACAACAAAAGAAAGAAATTGGAAGTCATAAGACAAAGTCAACTCCAGCACAATATCTTCACAAACAATTGTCTTTTCCGAAACGTAACCTCCATCATGCGCGGAGTAGATGTGAACTCTAGTCCCGCCGGCCGAGAAATGCCATAGCCAACTCGCTCCCTTAATTTATAGCTATCGGCGCCTCAGCAGCATGCAGGCGTGCATCGCGTGCGTGCTGGCTACTAGCACGAGGCTTGGCTTCCCGCCCATTTATGGCGTGATTAATTGAAGAGTAAGGGCTTGTTATTCTTTGTTTTTTATGGAAATTAAATTTTATTTCTATGGAAATCATCGGACAATGTCAACTCCAAATAGAGCTTCGATTTCACACAGTACGAGTCATGAATCTTCTAACAAGAGAAGAAAGAAATTGCAAGTCATCAGACAAAGTCAACTCCAAAGACTGCTTCGATTTCACACAGTACGAGTCATGAATCTTCTAACAAGAGAAGAAAGAAATTGCAAGTCATCAGACAAAGTCAACTCCAAAGGCTGCTTCGATTTCACACAATACAAGTCATGAATCTTCTAACAACAAAAGAAAGAAATTGGAAGTCATAAGACAAAGTCAACTCCAGCACAATATCTTCACAACAATTGTCTTTTCCGAAACGTAACCTCCATCATGCGCGGAGTAGATGTGAACTCTAGTCCCGCCGGCCGAGAAATGCCATAGCCAACTCGCTCTCCTTAATTTATAGCTATCGGCGCCTCAGCAGCATGCAGGCGTGCATCGCGTGCGTGCTAGCTACTAGCACGAGGCTTGGCTTCCCGCCCATTTATGACGTGATTAATTGAAGAGTAAGGGCTTGTTATTCTTTGTTTTTATGGAAATTAAATTTTATTTCTATGGAAATCATCGGACAATGTCAACTCCAAATAGAGCTTCGATTTCACACAGTACGAGTCATGAATCTTCTAACAAGAGAAGAAAGAAATTGAAAGTCATCAAACAAAGTCAACTCCAAAGACTGCTTCGATTTCACACAATACAAGTCATGAATCTTCTAACAACAAAAGAAAGAAATTGGAAGTCATAAGACAAAGTCAACTCCAGCACAATATCTTCACAAACAATTGTCTTTTCCGAAACGTAACCTCCATCATGCGCGGAGTAGATGTGAACTCTAGTCCCGCCGGCCGAGAAATGCCATAGCCAACTCGCTCTCCTTAATTTATAGCTATCGGCGCCTCAGCAGCATGCAGGCGTGCATCGCGTGCGTGCTAGCTACTAGCACGAGGCTTGGCTTCCCGCCCATTTATGGCGTGATTAATTGAAGAGTAAGGGCTTGTTATTCTTTGTTTTTATGGAAATTAAATTTTATTTCTATGGAAATCATCGGACAATGTCAACTCCAAATAGAGCTTCGATTTCACACAGTACGAGTCATGAATCTTCTAACAAGAGAAGAAAAGAAATTGCAAGTCATCAGACAAAGTCAACTCCAAAGACTGCTTCGATTTCACACAGTACGAGTCATGAATCTTCTAACAAGAGAAGAAAGAAATTGCAAGTCATCAGACAAAGTCAACTCCAAAGGCTGCTTCGATTTCACACAATACAAGTCATGAATCTTCTAACAACAAAAGAAAGAAATTGGAAGTCATAAGACAAAGTCAACTCCAGCACAATATCTTCACAAACAATTGTCTTTTCCGAAACGTAACCTCCATCATGCGCGGAGTAGATGTGAACTCTAGTCCCGCCGGCCGAGAAATGCCATAGCCAACTCGCTCTCCTTAATTTATAGCTATCGGCGCCTCAGCAGCATGCAGGCGTGCATCGCGTGCGTGCTAGCTACTAGCACGAGGCTTGGCTTCCCGCCCATTTATGACGTGATTAATTGAAGAGTAAGGGCTTGTTATTCTTTGTTTTTATGGAAATTAAATTTTATTTCTATGGAAATCATCGGACAATGTCAACTCCAAATAGAGCTTCGATTTCACACAGTACGAGTCATGAATCTTCTAACAAGAGAAGAAAGAAATTGAAAGTCATCAGACAAAGTCAACTCCAAAGACTGCTTCGATTTCCCACAATACAAGTCATGAATCTTCTAACAAGAGAAGAAAGAAATTGAAAGTCATCAGACAAAGTCAACTCCAAAGACTGCTTCGATTTCCACAATACAAGTCATGAATCTTCTAACAAGAGAAGAAAGAAATTGAAAGTCATCAAACAAAGTCAACTCCAAAGACTGCTTCGATTTCACACAATACAAGTCATGAATCTTCTAACAACAAAAGAAAGAAATTGGAAGTCATAAGACAAAGTCAACTCCAGCACAATATCTTCACAAACAATTGTCTTTTCCGAAACGTAACCTCCATCATGCGCGGAGTAGATGTGAACTCTAGTCCCGCCGTCCGAGAAATGCCATAGCCAACTCGCTCTCCTTAATTTATAGCTATCGGCGCCTCAGCAGCATGCAGGCGTGCATCGCGTGCGTGCTAGCTACTAGCACGAGGCTTGGCTTCCCGCCCATTTATGGCGTGATTAATTGAAGAGTAAGGGCTTGTTATTCTTTGTTTTTATGGAAATTAAATTTTATTTCTATGGAAATCATCGGACAATGTCAACTCCAAATAGAGCTTCGATTTCACACAGTACGAGTCATGAATCTTCTAACAAGAGAAGAAAGAAATTGAAAGTCATCAGACAAAGTCAACTCCAAAGACTGCTTCGATTTCCCACAATACAAGTCATGAATCTTCTAACAAGAGAAGAAAGAAATTGAAAGTCATCAGACAAAGTCAACTCCAAAGACTGCTTCGATTTCCCACAATACAAGTCATGAATCTTCTAACAAAAAAAGAAAGAAATTGGAAGTCATAAGACAAAGTCAACTCCAGCACAATATCTTCACAAACAATTGTCTTTTCCGAAACGTAACCTCCATCATGCGCGGAGTAGATGTGAACTCTAGTCCCGCCGGCTGAGAAATGCCATAGCCAACTCGCTCTCCTTAATTTATAGCTATCGGCGCCTCAGCAGCATGCAGGCGTGCATCGCGTGCGTGCTAGCTACTAGCACGAGGCTTGGCTTCCCGCCCATTTATGACGTGATTAATTGAAGAGTAAGGGCTTGTTATTCTTTGCTTTTATGGAAATTAAATTTTATTTCCATGGAAATCATCGGACAATGTCAACTCCAAATAGAGCTTCGATTTCACACAGTACGAGTCATGAATCTTCTAACAAGAGAAGAAAGAAATTGAAAGTCATCAGACAAAGTCAACTCCAAAGACTGCTTCGATTTCCCACAATACAAGTCATGAATCTTCTAACAAGAGAAGAAAGAAATTGAAAGTCATCAGACAAAGTCAACTCCAAAGACTGCTTCGATTTCACACAATACAAGTCATGAATCTTCTAACAAGAGAAGAAAGAAATTGAAAGTCATCAGACAAAGTCAACTCCAAAGACTGCTTCGATTTCACACAATACAAGTCATTAATCTTCTAACAACAAAAGAAAGAAATTGGAAGTCATAAGACAAAGTCAACTCCAGCACAATATCTTCACAAACAATTGTCTTTTCCGAAACGTAACCTCCATCATGCGCGGAGTAGATGTGAACTCTAGTCCCGCCGGCCGAGAAATGCCATAGCCAACTCGCTCTCCTTAATTTATAGCTATCGGCGCCTCAGCAGCATGCAGGCGTGCATCGCGTGCGTGCTAGCTACTAGCACGAGGCTTGGCTTCCCGCCCATTTATGACGTGATTAATTGAAGAGTAAGGGCTTGTTATTCTTTGCTTTTATGGAAATTAAATTTTATTTCCATGGAAATCATCGGACAATGTCAACTCCAAATAGAGCTTCGATTTCACACAGTACGAGTCATGAATCTTCTAACAAGAGAAGAAAGAAATTGAAAGTCATCAGACAAAGTCAACTCCAAAGACTGCTTCGATTTCCCACAATACAAGTCATGAATCTTCTAACAAGAGAAGAAATAAATTGAAAGTCATCAGACAAAGTCAACTCCAAAGACTGCTTCGATTTCACACAATACAAGTCATGAATCTTCTAACAAGAGAAGAAAGAAATTGAAAGTCATCAGACAAAGTCAACTCCAAAGACTGCTTCGATTTCACACAATACAAGTCATTAATCTTCTAACAACAAAAGAAAGAAATTGGAAGTCATAAGACAAAGTCAACTCCAGCACAATATCTTCACAAACAATTGTCTTTTCCGAAACGTAACCTCCATCATGCGCGGAGTAGATGTGAACTCTAGTCCCGCCGGCCGAGAAATGCCATAGCCAACTCGCTCTCCTTAATTTTGTAGCTATCGGCGCCTCAGCAGCATGCAGGCGTGCATCGCGTGCGTGCTAGCTACTAGCACGAGGCTTGGCTTCCCGCCCATTTATGGCGTGATTAATTGAAGAGTAAGGGCTTGTTATTCTTTGTTTTTATGGAAATTAAATTTTATTTCTATGGAAATCATCGGACAATGTCAACTCCAAATAGAGCTTCGATTTCACACAGTACGAGTCATGAATCTTCTAACAAGAGAAGAAAGAAATTGCAAGTCATCAGACAAAGTCAACTCCAAAGACTGCTTCGATTTCACACAGTACGAGTCATGAATCTTCTAACAAGAGAAGAAAGAAATTGCAAGTCATCAGACAAAGTCAACTCCAAAGGCTGCTTCGATTTCACACAATACAAAGTCATGAATCTTCTAACAACAAAAGAAAGAAATTGGAAGTCATAAGACAAAGTCAACTCCAGCACAATATCTTCACAAACAATTGTCTTTTCCGAAACGTAACCTCCATCATGCGCGGAGTAGATGTGAACTCTAGTCCCGCCGGCCGAGAAATGCCATAGCCAACTCGCTCTCCTTAATTTATAGCTATCGGCGCCTCAGCAGCATGCAGGCGTGCATCGCGTGCGTGCTAGCTACTAGCACGAGGCTTGGCTTCCCGCCCATTTATGACGTGATTAATTGAAGAGTAAGGGCTTGTTATTCTTTGTTTTTATGGAAATTAAATTTTATTTCTATGGAAATCATCGGACAATGTCAACTCCAAATAGAGCTTCGATTTCACACAGTACGAGTCATGAATCTTCTAACAAGAGAAGAAAGAAATTGAAAGTCATCAGACAAAGTCAACTCCAAAGACTGCTTCGATTTCCCACAATACAAGTCATGAATTTCTAACAAGAGAAGAAAGAAATTGAAAGTCATCAGACAAAGTCAACTCCAAAGACTGCTTCGATTTCCCACAATACAAGTCATGAATCTTCTAACAAGAGAAGAAAGAAATTGAAAGTCATCAGACAAAGTCAACTCCAAAGACTGCTTCGATTTCACACAATACAAGTCATGAATCTTCTAACCAATAGAAGAAAGAAATTGAAAGTCATCAGACAAAGTCAACTCCAAAGACTGCTTCGATTTCACACAATACAAGTCATTAATCTTCTAACAACAAAAGAAAGAAATTGGAAGTCATAAGACAAAGTCAACTCCAGCACAATATCTTCACAAACAATTGTCTTTTCCGAAACGTAACCTCCATCATGCGCGGAGTAGATGTGAACTCTAGTCCCGCCGGCCGAGAAATGCCATAGCCAACTCGCTCTCCTTAATTTATAGCTATCGGCGCCTCAGCAGCATGCAGGCGTGCATCGCGTGCGTGCTAGCTACTAGCACGAGGCTTGGCTTCCCGCCCATTTATGGCGTGATTAATTGAAGAGTACGGGCTTGTTATTCTTTGTTTTTATGGAAATTAAATTTTATTTCTATGGAAATCATCGGACAATGTCAACTCCAAATAGAGCTTCGATTTCCCACAATACAAGTCATGAATCTTCTAACAAGAGAAGAAAGAAATTGAAAGTCATCAGACAAAGTCAACTCCAAAGACTGCTTCGATTTCCCACAATACAAGTCATGAATCTTCTAACAAGAGAAGAAAGAAATTGAAAGTCATCAGACAAGTCAAATCCAAAGACTGCTTCGATTTCCCCACAATACAAGTCATGAATCTTCTAACAAGAGAAGAAAGAAATTGAAAGTCATCAGACAAAGTCAACTCCAAAGACTGCTTCGATTTCACACAATACAAGTCATGAATCTTCTAACAACAAAAGAAAGAAATTGGAAGTCATAAGACAAAGTCAACTCCAGCACAATATCTTCACAAACAATTGTCTTTTCCGAAACGTAACCTCCATCATGCGCGGAGTAGATGTGAACTCTAGTCCCGCCGGCCGAGAAATGCCATAGCCAACTCGCTCTCCTTAATTTATAGCTATCGGCGCCTCAGCAGCATGCAGGCGTGCATCGCGTGCGTGCTAGCTACTAGCACGAGGCTTGGCTTCCCGCCCATTTATGGCGTGATTAATTGAAGAGTAAGGGCTTGTTATTCTTTGTTTTTATGGAAATTAAATTTTATTTCTATGGAAATCATCGGACAATGTCAACTCCAAATAGAGCTTCGATTTCACACAGTACGAGTCATGAATCTTCTAACAAGAGAAGAATGAAATTGCAAGTCATCAGACAAAGTCAACTCCAAAGACTGCTTCGTTTTCACACAATACAAGTCATGAATCTTCTAACAACAAAAGAAAGAAATTGGAAGTCATAAGACAAAGTCAACTCCAGCACAATATCTTCACAAACAATTGTCTTTTCCGAAACGTAACCTCCATCATGCGCGGAGTAGATGTGAACTCTAGTCCCGCCGGCCGAGAAATGCCATAGCCAACTCGCTCTCCTTAATTTATAGCTATCGGCGCCTCAGCAGCATGCAGGCGTGCATCGCGTGCGTGCTAGCTACTAGCACGAGGCTTGGCTTCCCGCCCATTTATGGCGTGATTAATTGAAGAGTAAGGGCTTGTTATTCTTTGTTTTTATGGAAATTAAATTTTATTTCTATGGAAATCATCGGACAATGTCAACTCCATATAGAGCTTCGATTTCACACAGTACGAGTCATGAATCTTCTAACAAGAGAAGAAAGAAATTGAAAGTCATCAGACAAAGTCAACTCCAAAGACTGCTTCGATTTCCCACAATACAAGTCATGAATCTTCTAACAAGAGAAGAAAGAAATTGAAAGTCATCAGACAAAGTCAACTCCAAAGACTGCTTCGATTTCACACAGTACGAGTCATGAATCTTCTAACAAGAGAAGAAAGAAATTGCAAGTCATCAGACAAAGTCAACTCCAAAGGCTGCTTCGATTTCACACAATACAAGTCATGAATCTTCTAACAACAAAAGAAAGAAATTGGAAGTCATAAGACAAAGTCAACTCCAGCACAATATCTTCACAAACAATTGTCTTTTCCGAACCGTAACCTCCATCATGCGCGGAGTAGATGTGAACTCTAGTCCCGCCGGCCGAGAAATGCCATAGCCAACTCGCTCTCCTTAATTTATAGCTATCGGCGCCTCAGCAGCATGCAGGCGTGCATCGCGTGCGTGCTAGCTACTAGCACGAGGCTTGGCTTCCCGCCCATTTATGGCGTGATTAATTGAAGAGTAAGGGCTTGTTATTCTTTGTTTTTATGGAAATTAAATTTTATTTCTATGGAAATCATCGGACAATGTCAACTCCAAATAGAGCTTCGATTTCACACAGTACGAGTCATGAATCTTCTAACAAGAGAAGAAAGAAATTGCAAGTCATCAGACAAAGTCAACTCCAAAGACTGCTTCGATTTCACACAATACAAGTCATGAATCTTCTAACAAGAGAAGAAAGAAATTGCAAGTCATCAGACAAAGTCAACTCCAGCACAATATCTTCACAAACAATTGTCTTTTCCGAAACGTAACCTCCATCATGCGCGGAGTAGATGTGAACTCTAGTCCCGCCGGCCGAGAAATGCCATAGCCAACTCGCTCTCCTTAATTTATAGCTATCGGCGCCTCAGCAGCATGCAGGCGTGCATCGCGTGCGTGCTAGCTACTAGCACGAGGCTTGGCTTCCCGCCCATTTATGGCGTGATTAATTGAAGAGTAAGGGCTTGTTATTCTTTGTTTTTATGGAAATTAAATTTTATTTCTATGGAAATCATCGGACAATGTCAACTCCATATAGAGCTTCGATTTCACACAGTACGAGTCATGAATCTTCTAACAAGAGAAGAAAGAAATTGAAAGTCATCAGACAAAGTCAACTCCAAAGACTGCTTCGATTTCCCACAATACAAGTCATGAATCTTCTAACAAGAGAAGAAAGAAATTGAAAGTCATCAGACAAAGTCAACTCCAAAGACTGCTTCGATTTCCCACAATACAAGTCATGAATCTTCTAACAAGAGAAGAAAGAAATTGAAAGTCATCAGACAAAGTCAACTCCAAAGACTGCTTCGATTTCACACAATACAAGTCATGAATCTTCTAACAAGAGAAGAAAGAAATTGAAAGTCATCAGACAAAGTCAACTCCAAAGACTGCTTCGATTTCACACAGTACGAGTCATGAATCTTCTAACAAGAGAAGAAAGAAATTGCAAGTCATCAGACAAAGTCAACTCCAAAGACTGCTTCGTTTTCACACAATACAAGTCATGAATCTTCTAACAACAAAAGAAAGAAATTGGAAGTCATAAGACAAAGTCAACTCCAGCACAATATCTTCACAAACAATTGTCTTTTCCGAAACGTAACCTCCATCATGCGCGGAGTAGATGTGAACTCTAGTCCCGCCGGCCGAGAAATGCCATAGCCAACTCGCTCTCCTTAATTTATAGCTATCGGCGCCTCAGCAGCATGCAGGCGTGCATCGCGTGCGTGCTAGCTACTAGCACGAGGCTTGGCTTCCCGCCCATTTATGGCGTGATTAATTGAAGAGTAAGGGCTTGTTATTCTTTGTTTTTATGGAAATTAAATTTTATTTCTATGGAAATCATCGGACAATGTCAACTCCATATAGAGCTTCGATTTCACACAGTACGAGTCATGAATCTTCTAACAAGAGAAGAAAGAAATTGAAAGTCATCAGACAAAGTCAACTCCAAAGACTGCTTCGATTTCCCACAATACAAGTCATGAATCTTCTAACAAGAGAAGAAAGAAATTGCAAGTCATAAGACAAAGTCAACTCCAGCACAATATCTTCACAAACAATTGTCTTTTCCGAAACGTAACCTCCATCATGCGCGGAGTAGATGTGAACTCTAGTCCCGCCGGCCGAGAAATGCCATAGCCAACTCGCTCTCCTTAATTTATAGCTATCGGCGCCTCAGCAGCATGCAGGCGTGGATCGCGTGCGTGCTAGCTACTAGCACGAGGCTTGGCTTCCCGCCCATTTATGGCGTGATTAATTGAAGAGTAAGGGCTTGTTATTCTTTGTTTTTATGGAAATTAAATTTTATTTCTATGGAAATCATCGGACAATGTCAACTCCAAATAGAGCTTCGATTTCACACAGTACGAGTCATGAATCTTCTAACAAGAGAAGAAAGAAATTGCAAGTCATCAGACAAAGTCAACTCCAAAGACTGCTTCGATTTCACACAATACAAGTCATGAATCTTCTAACAACAAAAGAAAGAAATTGGAAGTCATAAGACAAAGTCAACTCCAGCACAATATCTTCACAAACAATTGTCTTTTCCGTAACGTAACCTCCATCACGCGCGGAGTAGATGTGAACTCTAGTCCAGCCGGCCGAGAAATGCCATAGCCAACTCGCTCTCCTTAATTTATAGCTATCGGCGCCTCAGCAGCATGCAGGCGTGCATCGCGTGCGTGCTAGCTACAAGCACGAGGCTTGGCTTTCCGCCCATTTATGGCGTGATTAATTGAAGAGTAAGGGCTTGTTATTCTTTGTTTTTATGGAAATTAAATTTTATTTCTATGGAAATCATCGGACAATGTCAACTCCAAATAGAGCTTCGATTTCACACAGTACGAGTCATGAATCTTCTAACAAGAGAAGAATGAAATTGCAAGTCATCAGACAAAGTCAACTCCAAAGACTGCTTCGATTTCACACAATACAAGTCATGAATCTTCTAACAAGAGAAGAAAGAAATTGAAAGTCATCAGACAAAGTCAACTCCAAAGACTGCTTCGATTTCACACAATACAAGTCATGAATCTTCTAACAACAAAAGAAAGAAATTGGAAGTCATAAGACAAAGTCAACTCCAGCACAATATCTTCACAAACAATTGTCTTTTCCGAAACGTAACCTCCATCATGCGTGGAGTAGATGTGAACTCTAGTCCCGCCGGCCGAGAAATGCCATAGCCAACTCGCTCTCCTTAATTTATAGCTATCGGCGCCTCAGCAGCATGCAGGCGTGCATCGCGTGCGTGCTAGCTACTAGCACGAGGCTTGGCTTCCCGCCCATTTATGGCGTGATTAATTGAAGAGTAAGGGCTTGTTATTCTTTGTTTTTATGGAAATTAAATTTTATTTCTATGGAAATCATCGGACAATGTCAACTCCAAATAGAGCTTCGATTTCACACAGTACGAGTCATGAATCTTCTAACAAGAGAAGAATGAAATTGCAAGTCATCGGACAATGTCAACTCCAAATAGAGCTTCGATTTCACACAGTACGAGTCATGAATCTTCTAACAAGAGAAGAAAGAAATTGCAAGTCATCAGACAAAGTCAACTCCAAAGACTGCTTCGATTTCACACAATACAAGTCATGAATCTTCTAACAACAAAAGAAAGAAATTGGAAGTCATAAGACAAAGTCAACTCCAGCACAATATCTTCACAAACAATTGTCTTTTTCGAAACGTAACCTCCATCATGCGCGGAGTAGATGTGAACTCTAGTCCCGCCGGCCGAGAAATGCCATAGCCAACTCGCTCTCCTTAATTTATAGCTATCGGCGCCTCAGCAGCATGTAGGCGTGCATCGCGTGCGTGCTAGCTACTAGCACGAGGCTTGGCTTCCCGCCCATTTATGGCGTGATTAATTGAAGAGTAAGGGCTTGTTATTCTTTGTTTTTATGGAAATTAAATTTTATTTCTATGGAAATCATCGGAGAATGTCAACTCCAAATAGAGCTTCGATTTCACACAGTACGAGTCATGAATCTTCTAACAAGAGAAGAATGAAATTGCAAGTCATCGGACAATGTCAACTCCAAATAGAGCTTCGATTTCACACAGTACGAGTCATGAATCTTCTAACAAGAGAAGAAAGAAATTGCAAGTCATCAGACAAAGTCAACTCCAAAGACTGCTTCGATTTCACACAATACAAGTCATGAATCTTCTAACAACAAAAGAAAGAAATTGGAAGTCATAAGACAAAGTCAACTCCAGCACAATATCTTCACAAACAATTGTCTTTTCCGAAACGTAACCTCCATCATGCGCGGAGTAGATGTGAACTCTAGTCCCGCCGGCCGAGAAATGCCATAGCCAACTCGCTCTCCTTAATTTATAGCTATCGGCGCCTCAGCAGCATGCAGGCGTGCATCGCGTGCGTGCTAGCTACTAGCACGAGGCTTGGCTTCCCGCCCATTTATGGCGTGATTAATTGAAGAGTAAGGGCTTGTTATTCTTTGTTTTTATGGAAATTAAATTTTATTTCTATGGAAATCATCGGACAATGTCAACTCCAAATAGAGCTTCGATTTCACACAGTACGAGTCATGAATCTTCTAACAAGAGAAGAATGAAATTGCAAGTCATCGGACAATGTCAACTCCAAATAGAGCTTCGATTTCACACAGTACGAGTCATGAATCTTCTAACAAGAGAAGAAAGAAATTGCAAGTCATCAGACAAAGTCAACTCCAAAGACTGCTTCGATTTCACACAATACAAGTCATGAATCTTCTAACAACAAAAGAAAGAAATTGGAAGTCATAAGACAAAGTCAACTCCAGCACAATATCTTCACAAACAATTGTCTTTTCCGAAACGTAACCTCCATCATGCGCGGAGTAGATGTGAACTCTAGTCCCGCCGGCCGAGAAATGCCATAGCCAACTCGCTCTCCTTAATTTATAGCTATCGGCGCCTCAGCAGCATGCAGGCGTGGATCGCGTGCGTGCTAGCTACTAGCACGAGGCTTGGCTTCCCGCCCATTTATGGCGTGATTAATTGAAGAGTAAGGGCTTGTTATTCTTTGTTTTTATGGAAATTAAATTTTATTTCTATGGAAATCATCGGACAATGTCAACTCCAAATAGAGCTTCGATTTCACACAGTACGAGTCATGAATCTTCTAACAAGAGAAGAAAGAAATTGCAAGTCATCAGACAAAGTCAACTCCAAAGACTGCTTCGATTTCACACAATACAAGTCATGAATCTTCTAACAACAAAAGAAAGAAATTGGAAGTCATAAGACAAAGTCAACTCCAGCACAATATCTTCACAAACAATTGTCTTTTCCGTAACGTAACCTCCATCACGCGCGGAGTAGATGTGAACTCTAGTCCAGCCGGCCGAGAAATGCCATAGCCAACTCGCTCTCCTTAATTTATAGCTATCGGCGCCTCAGCAGCATGCAGGCGTGCATCGCGTGCGTGCTAGCTACAAGCACGAGGCTTGGCTTTCCGCCCATTTATGGCGTGATTAATTGAAGAGTAAGGGCTTGTTATTCTTTGTTTTTATGGAAATTAAATTTTATTTCTATGGAAATCATCGGACAATGTCAACTCCAAATAGAGCTTCGATTTCACACAGTACGAGTCATGAATCTTCTAACAAGAGAAGAATGAAATTGCAAGTCATCAGACAAAGTCAACTCCAAAGACTGCTTCGATTTCACACAATACAAGTCATGAATCTTCTAACAAGAGAAGAAAGAAATTGAAAGTCATCAGACAAAGTCAACTCCAAAGACTGCTTCGATTTCACACAATACAAGTCATGAATCTTCTAACAACAAAAGAAAGAAATTGGAAGTCATAAGACAAAGTCAACTCCAGCACAATATCTTCACAAACAATTGTCTTTTCCGAAACGTAACCTCCATCATGCGTGGAGTAGATGTGAACTCTAGTCCCGCCGGCCGAGAAATGCCATAGCCAACTCGCTCTCCTTAATTTATAGCTATCGGCGCCTCAGCAGCATGCAGGCGTGCATCGCGTGCGTGCTAGCTACTAGCACGAGGCTTGGCTTCCCGCCCATTTATGGCGTGATTAATTGAAGAGTAAGGGCTTGTTATTCTTTGTTTTTATGGAAATTAAATTTTATTTCTATGGAAATCATCGGACAATGTCAACTCCAATTAGAGCTTCGATTTCACACAGTACGAGTCATGAATCTTCTAACAAGAGAAGAATGAAATTGCAAGTCATCGGACAATGTCAACTCCAAATAGAGCTTCGATTTCACACAGTACGAGTCATGAATCTTCTAACAAGAGAAGAAAGAAATTGCAAGTCATCAGACAAAGTCAACTCCAAAGACTGCTTCGATTTCACACAATACAAGTCATGAATCTTCTAACAACAAAAGAAAGAAATTGGAAGTCATAAGACAAAGTCAACTCCAGCACAATATCTTCACAAACAATTGTCTTTTTCGAAACGTAACCTCCATCATGCGCGGAGTAGATGTGAACTCTAGTCCCGCCGGCCGAGAAATGCCATAGCCAACTCGCTCTCCTTAATTTATAGCTATCGGCGCCTCAGCAGCATGTAGGCGTGCATCGCGTGCGTGCTAGCTACTAGCACGAGGCTTGGCTTCCCGCCCATTTATGGCGTGATTAATTGAAGAGTAAGGGCTTGTTATTCTTTGTTTTTATGGAAATTAAATTTTATTTCTATGGAAATCATCGGAGAATGTCAACTCCAAATAGAGCTTCGATTTCACACAGTACGAGTCATGAATCTTCTAACAAGAGAAGAATGAAATTGCAAGTCATCGGACAATGTCAACTCCAAATAGAGCTTCGATTTCACACAGTACGAGTCATGAATCTTCTAACAAGAGAAGAAAGAAATTGCAAGTCATCAGACAAAGTCAACTCCAAAGACTGCTTCGATTTCACACAATACAAGTCATGAATCTTCTAACAACAAAAGAAAGAAATTGGAAGTCATAAGACAAAGTCAACTCCAGCACAATATCTTCACAAACAATTGTCTTTTTCGAAACGTATCCTCCATCATGCGCGGAGTAGATGTGAACTCTAGTCCCGCCGGCCGAGAAATGCCATAGCCAACTCGCTCTCCTTAATTTATAGCTATCGGCGCCTCAGCAGCATGTAGGCGTGCATCGCGTGCGTGCTAGCTACTAGCACGAGGCTTGGCTTCCCGCCCATTTATGGCGTGATTAATTGAAGAGTAAGGGCTTGTTATTCTTTGTTTTTATGGAAATTAAATTTTATTTCTATGGAAATCATCGGACAATGTCAACTCCAAATAGAGCTTCGATTTCACACAGTACGAGTCATGAATCTTCTAACAAGAGAAGAAAGAAATTGCAAGTCATCAGACAAAGTCAACTCCAAAGACTGCTTCGATTTCACACAATACAAGTCATGAATCTTCTAACAACAAAAGAAAGAAATTGGAAGTCATAAGACAAAGTCAACTCCAGCACAATATCTTCACAAACAATTGTCTTTTCCGAAACGTAACCTCCATCATGCGCGGAGTAGATGTGAACTCTAGTCCCGCCGGCGGAGAAATGCCATAGCCAACTCGCTCTCCTTAATTTATAGCTATCGGCGCCTCAGCAGCATGCAGGCGTGCATCGCGTGCGTGCTAGCTACTAGCACGAGGCTTGGCTTCCCGTCCATTTATGGCGTGATTAATTGAAGAGTAAGGGCTTGTTATTCTTTGTTTTTATGGAAATTAAATTTTATTTCTATGGAAATCATCGGACAATGTCAACTCCAAATAGAGCTTCGATTTCACACAGTACGAGTCATGAATCTTCTAACAAGAGAAGAATGAAATTGCAAGTCATCAGACAAAGTCAACTCCAAAGACTGCTTCGATTTCACACAATACAAGTCATGAATCTTCTAACAAGAGAAGAAAGAAATTGAAAGTCATCAGACAAAGTCAACTCCAAAGACTGCTTCGATTTCACACAATACAAGTCATGATTCTTCTAACAAGAGAAGAAAGAAATTGCAAGTCATCAGACAAAGTCAACTCCAAAGACTGCTTCGATTTCACACAATACAAGTCATGAATCTTCTAACAACAAAAGAAAGAAATTGGAAGTCATAAGACAAAGTCAACTCCAGCACAATATCTTCACAAACAATTGTCTTTTTCGAAACGTATCCTCCATCATGCGCGGAGTAGATGTGAACTCTAGTCCCGCCGGCCGAGAAATGCCATAGCCAACTCGCTCTCCTTAATTTATAGCTATCGGCGCCTCAGCAGCATGTAGGCGTGCATCGCGTGCGTGCTAGCTACTAGCACGAGGCTTGGCTTCCCGCCCATTTATGGCGTGATTAATTGAAGAGTAAGGGCTTGTTATTCTTTGTTTTTATGGAAATTAAATTTTATTTCTATGGAAATCATCGGACAATGTCAACTCCAAATAGAGCTTCGATTTCACACAGTACGAGTCATGAATCTTCTAACAAGAGAAGAAAGAAATTGCAAGTCATCAGACAAAGTCAACTCCAAAGACTGCTTCGATTTCACACAATACAAGTCATGAATCTTCTAACAACAAAAGAAAGAAATTGGAAGTCATAAGACAAAGTCAACTCCAGCACAATATCTTCACAAACAATTGTCTTTTCCGAAACGTAACCTCCATCATGCGCGGAGTAGATGTGAACTCTAGTCCCGCCGGCGGAGAAATGCCATAGCCAACTCGCTCTCCTTAATTTATAGCTATCGGCGCCTCAGCAGCATGCAGGCGTGCATCGCGTGCGTGCTAGCTACTAGCACGAGGCTTGGCTTCCCGTCCATTTATGGCGTGATTAATTGAAGAGTAAGGGCTTGTTATTCTTTGTTTTTATGGAAATTAAATTTTATTTCTATGGAAATCATCGGACAATGTCAACTCCAAATAGAGCTTCGATTTCACACAGTACGAGTCATGAATCTTCTAACAAGAGAAGAATGAAATTGCAAGTCATCAGACAAAGTCAACTCCAAAGACTGCTTCGATTTCACACAATACAAGTCATGAATCTTCTAACAAGAGAAGAAAGAAATTGAAAGTCATCAGACAAAGTCAACTCCAAAGACTGCTTCGATTTCACACAATACAAGTCATGAATCTTCTAACAAGAGAAGAAAGAAATTGCAAGTCATCAGACAAAGTCAACTCCAAAGACTGCTTCGATTTCACACAATACAAGTCATGAATCTTCTAACAACAAAAGAAAGAAATTGGAAGTCATAAGACAAAGTCAACTCCAGCACAATATCTTCACAAACAATTGTCTTTTCCGAAACGTAACCTCCATCATGCGCGGAGTAGATGTGAACTCTAGTCCCGCCGGCCGAGAAATGCCATAGCCAACTCGCTCTCCTTAATTTATAGCTATCGGCGCCTCAGCAGCATGCAGGCGTGCATCGCGTGCGTGCTAGCTACTAGCACGAGGCTTGGCTTCCCGCCCATTTATGGCGTGATTAATTGAAGAGTAAGGGCTTGTTATTCTTTGTTTTTATGGAAATTAAATTTTATTTCTATGGAAATCATCGGACAATGTCAACTCCAAATAGAGCTTCGATTTCACACAGTACGAGTCATGAATCTTCTAACAAGAGAAGAAAGAAATTGCAAGTCATCAGACAAAGTCAACTCCAAAGACTGCTTCGATTTCACACAATACAAGTCATGAATCTTCTAACAACAAAAGAAAGAAATTGGAAGTCATAAGACAAAGTCAACTCCAGCACAATATCTTCACAAACAATTGTCTTTTCCGAAACGTAACCTCCATCATGCGCGGAGTAGATGTGAACTCTAGTCCCGCCGGCCGAGAAATGCCATAGCCAACTCGCTCTCCTTAATTTTGTAGCTATCGGCGCCTCAGCAGCATGCAGGCGTGCATCGCGTGCGTGCTAGCTACTAGCACGAGGCTTGGCTTCCCGCCCATTTATGGCGTGATTAATTGAAGAGTAAGGGCTTGTTATTCTTTGTTTTTATGGAAATTAAATTTTATTTCTATGGAAATCATCGGACAATGTCAACTCCAAATAGAGCTTCGATTTCACACAGTACGAGTCATGAATCTTCTAACAAGAGAAGAATGAAATTGCAAGTCATCGGACAATGTCAACTCCAAATAGAGCTTCGATTTCACACAGTACGAGTCATGAATCTTCTAACAAGAGAAGAAAGAAATTGCAAGTCATCAGACAAAGTCAACTCCAAAGACTGCTTCGATTTCACACAATACAAGTCATGAATCTTCTAACAACAAAAGAAAGAAATTGGAAGTCATAAGACAAAGTCAACTCCAGCACAATATCTTCACAAACAATTGTCTTTTCCGAAACGTAACCTCCATCATGCGCGGAGTAGATGTGAACTCTAGTCCCGCCGGCCGAGAAATGCCATAGCCAACTCGCTCTCCTTAATTTATAGCTATCGGCGCCTCAGCAGCATGCAGGCGTGGATCGCGTGCGTGCTAGCTACTAGCACGAGGCTTGGCTTCCCGCCCATTTATGGCGTGATTAATTGAAGAGTAAGGGCTTGTTATTCTTTGTTTTTATGGAAATTAAATTTTATTTCTATGGAAATCATCGGACAATGTCAACTCCAAATAGAGCTTCGATTTCACACAGTACGAGTCATGAATCTTCTAACAAGAGAAGAAAGAAATTGCAAGTCATCAGACAAAGTCAACTCCAAAGACTGCTTCGATTTCACACAATACAAGTCATGAATCTTCTAACAACAAAAGAAAGAAATTGGAAGTCATAAGACAAAGTCAACTCCAGCACAATATCTTCACAAACAATTGTCTTTTCCGTAACGTAACCTCCATCACGCGCGGAGTAGATGTGAACTCTAGTCCAGCCGGCCGAGAAATGCCATAGCCAACTCGCTCTCCTTAATTTATAGCTATCGGCGCCTCAGCAGCATGCAGGCGTGCATCGCGTGCGTGCTAGCTACAAGCACGAGGCTTGGCTTTCCGCCCATTTATGGCGTGATTAATTGAAGAGTAAGGGCTTGTTATTCTTTGTTTTTATGGAAATTAAATTTTATTTCTATGGAAATCATCGGACAATGTCAACTCCAAATAGAGCTTCGATTTCACACAGTACGAGTCATGAATCTTCTAACAAGAGAAGAATGAAATTGCAAGTCATCAGACAAAGTCAACTCCAAAGACTGCTTCGATTTCACACAATACAAGTCATGAATCTTCTAACAAGAGAAGAAAGAAATTGAAAGTCATCAGACAAAGTCAACTCCAAAGACTGCTTCGATTTCACACAATACAAGTCATGAATCTTCTAACAACAAAAGAAAGAAATTGGAAGTCATAAGACAAAGTCAACTCCAGCACAATATCTTCACAAACAATTGTCTTTTCCGAAACGTAACCTCCATCATGCGTGGAGTAGATGTGAACTCTAGTCCCGCCGGCCGAGAAATGCCATAGCCAACTCGCTCTCCTTAATTTATAGCTATCGGCGCCTCAGCAGCATGCAGGCGTGCATCGCGTGCGTGCTAGCTACTAGCACGAGGCTTGGCTTCCCGCCCATTTATGGCGTGATTAATTGAAGAGTAAGGGCTTGTTATTCTTTGTTTTTATGGAAATTAAATTTTATTTCTATGGAAATCATCGGACAATGTCAACTCCAAATAGAGCTTCGATTTCACACAGTACGAGTCATGAATCTTCTAACAAGAGAAGAATGAAATTGCAAGTCATCGGACAATGTCAACTCCAAATAGAGCTTCGATTTCACACAGTACGAGTCATGAATCTTCTAACAAGAGAAGAAAGAAATTGCAAGTCATCAGACAAAGTCAACTCCAAAGACTGCTTCGATTTCACACAATACAAGTCATGAATCTTCTAACAACAAAAGAAAGAAATTGGAAGTCATAAGACAAAGTCAACTCCAGCACAATATCTTCACAAACAATTGTCTTTTTCGAAACGTAACCTCCATCATGCGCGGAGTAGATGTGAACTCTAGTCCCGCCGGCCGAGAAATGCCATAGCCAACTCGCTCTCCTTAATTTATAGCTATCGGCGCCTCAGCAGCATGTAGGCGTGCATCGCGTGCGTGCTAGCTACTAGCACGAGGCTTGGCTTCCCGCCCATTTATGGCGTGATTAATTGAAGAGTAAGGGCTTGTTATTCTTTGTTTTTATGGAAATTAAATTTTATTTCTATGGAAATCATCGGAGAATGTCAACTCCAAATAGAGCTTCGATTTCACACAGTACGAGTCATGAATCTTCTAACAAGAGAAGAATGAAATTGCAAGTCATCGGACAATGTCAACTCCAAATAGAGCTTCGATTTCACACAGTACGAGTCATGAATCTTCTAACAAGAGAAGAAAGAAATTGCAAGTCATCAGACAAAGTCAACTCCAAAGACTGCTTCGATTTCACACAATACAAGTCATGAATCTTCTAACAACAAAAGAAAGAAATTGGAAGTCATAAGACAAAGTCAACTCCAGCACAATATCTTCACAAACAATTGTCTTTTTCGAAACGTATCCTCCATCATGCGCGGAGTAGATGTGAACTCTAGTCCCGCCGGCCGAGAAATGCCATAGCCAACTCGCTCTCCTTAATTTATAGCTATCGGCGCCTCAGCAGCATGTAGGCGTGCATCGCGTGCGTGCTAGCTACTAGCACGAGGCTTGGCTTCCCGCCCATTTATGGCGTGATTAATTGAAGAGTAAGGGCTTGTTATTCTTTGTTTTTATGGAAATTAAATTTTATTTCTATGGAAATCATCGGACAATGTCAACTCCAAATAGAGCTTCGATTTCACACAGTACGAGTCATGAATCTTCTAACAAGAGAAGAAAGAAATTGCAAGTCATCAGACAAAGTCAACTCCAAAGACTGCTTCGATTTCACACAATACAAGTCATGAATCTTCTAACAACAAAAGAAAGAAATTGGAAGTCATAAGACAAAGTCAACTCCAGCACAATATCTTCACAAACAATTGTCTTTTCCGAAACGTAACCTCCATCATGCGCGGAGTAGATGTGAACTCTAGTCCCGCCGGCGGAGAAATGCCATAGCCAACTCGCTCTCCTTAATTTATAGCTATCGGCGCCTCAGCAGCATGCAGGCGTGCATCGCGTGCGTGCTAGCTACTAGCACGAGGCTTGGCTTCCCGTCCATTTATGGCGTGATTAATTGAAGAGTAAGGGCTTGTTATTCTTTGTTTTTATGGAAATTAAATTTTATTTCTATGGAAATCATCGGACAATGTCAACTCCAAATAGAGCTTCGATTTCACACAGTACGAGTCATGAATCTTCTAACAAGAGAAGAATGAAATTGCAAGTCATCAGACAAAGTCAACTCCAAAGACTGCTTCGATTTCACACAATACAAGTCATGAATCTTCTAACAAGAGAAGAAAGAAATTGAAAGTCATCAGACAAAGTCAACTCCAAAGACTGCTTCGATTTCACACAATACAAGTCATGATTCTTCTAACAAGAGAAGAAAGAAATTGCAAGTCATCAGACAAAGTCAACTCCAAAGACTGCTTCGATTTCACACAATACAAGTCATGAATCTTCTAACAACAAAAGAAAGAAATTGGAAGTCATAAGACAAAGTCAACTCCAGCACAATATCTTCACAAACAATTGTCTTTTTCGAAACGTATCCTCCATCATGCGCGGAGTAGATGTGAACTCTAGTCCCGCCGGCCGAGAAATGCCATAGCCAACTCGCTCTCCTTAATTTATAGCTATCGGCGCCTCAGCAGCATGTAGGCGTGCATCGCGTGCGTGCTAGCTACTAGCACGAGGCTTGGCTTCCCGCCCATTTATGGCGTGATTAATTGAAGAGTAAGGGCTTGTTATTCTTTGTTTTTATGGAAATTAAATTTTATTTCTATGGAAATCATCGGACAATGTCAACTCCAAATAGAGCTTCGATTTCACACAGTACGAGTCATGAATCTTCTAACAAGAGAAGAAAGAAATTGCAAGTCATCAGACAAAGTCAACTCCAAAGACTGCTTCGATTTCACACAATACAAGTCATGAATCTTCTAACAACAAAAGAAAGAAATTGGAAGTCATAAGACAAAGTCAACTCCAGCACAATATCTTCACAAACAATTGTCTTTTCCGAAACGTAACCTCCATCATGCGCGGAGTAGATGTGAACTCTAGTCCCGCCGGCGGAGAAATGCCATAGCCAACTCGCTCTCCTTAATTTATAGCTATCGGCGCCTCAGCAGCATGCAGGCGTGCATCGCGTGCGTGCTAGCTACTAGCACGAGGCTTGGCTTCCCGTCCATTTATGGCGTGATTAATTGAAGAGTAAGGGCTTGTTATTCTTTGTTTTTATGGAAATTAAATTTTATTTCTATGGAAATCATCGGACAATGTCAACTCCAAATAGAGCTTCGATTTCACACAGTACGAGTCATGAATCTTCTAACAAGAGAAGAATGAAATTGCAAGTCATCAGACAAAGTCAACTCCAAAGACTGCTTCGATTTCACACAATACAAGTCATGAATCTTCTAACAAGAGAAGAAAGAAATTGAAAGTCATCAGACAAAGTCAACTCCAAAGACTGCTTCGATTTCACACAATACAAGTCATGAATCTTCTAACAAGAGAAGAAAGAAATTGCAAGTCATCAGACAAAGTCAACTCCAAAGACTGCTTCGATTTCACACAATACAAGTCATGAATCTTCTAACAACAAAAGAAAGAAATTGGAAGTCATAAGACAAAGTCAACTCCAGCACAATATCTTCACAAACAATTGTCTTTTCCGAAACGTAACCTCCATCATGCGCGGAGTAGATGTGAACTCTAGTCCCGCCGGCCGAGAAATGCCATAGCCAACTCGCTCTCCTTAATTTATAGCTATCGGCGCCTCAGCAGCATGCAGGCGTGCATCGCGTGCGTGCTAGCTACTAGCACGAGGCTTGGCTTCCCGCCCATTTATGGCGTGATTAATTGAAGAGTAAGGGCTTGTTATTCTTTGTTTTTATGGAAATTAAATTTTATTTCTATGGAAATCATCGGACAATGTCAACTCCAAATAGAGCTTCGATTTCACACAGTACGAGTCATGAATCTTCTAACAAGAGAAGAAAGAAATTGCAAGTCATCAGACAAAGTCAACTCCAAAGACTGCTTCGATTTCACACAATACAAGTCATGAATCTTCTAACAACAAAAGAAAGAAATTGGAAGTCATAAGACAAAGTCAACTCCAGCACAATATCTTCACAAACAATTGTCTTTTCCGAAACGTAACCTCCATCATGCGCGGAGTAGATGTGAACTCTAGTCCCGCCGGCCGAGAAATGCCATAGCCAACTCGCTCTCCTTAATTTATAGCTATCGGCGCCTCAGCAGCATGCAGGCGTGCATCGCGTGCGTGCTAGCTACTAGCACGAGGCTTGGCTTCCCGCCCATTTATGGCGTGATTAATTGAAGAGTAAGGGCTTGTTATTCTTTGTTTTTATGGAAATTAAATTTTATTTCTATGGAAATCATCGGACAATGTCAACTCCAAATAGAGCTTCGATTTCACACAGTACGAGTCATGAATCTTCTAACAAGAGAAGAAAGAAATTGCAAGTCATCAGACAAAGTCAACTCCAAAGACTGCTTCGATTTCACACAATACAAGTCATGAATCTTCTAACAAGAGAAGAAAGAAATTGAAAGTCATCAGACAAAGTCAACTCCAAAGACTGCTTCGATTTCACACAATACAAGTCATGAATCTTCTAACAACAAAAGAAAGAAATTGGAAGTCATAAGACAAAGTCAACTCCAGCACAATATCTTCACAAACAATTGTCTTTTCCGTAACGTAACCTCCATCACGCGCGGAGTAGATGTGAACTCTAGTCCAGCCGGCCGAGAAATGCCATAGCCAACTCGCTCTCCTTAATTTATAGCTATCGGCGCCTCAGCAGCATGCAGGCGTGCATCGCGTGCGTGCTAGCTACAAGCACGAGGCTTGGCTTTCCGCCCATTTATGGCGTGATTAATTGAAGAGTAAGGGCTTGTTATTCTTTGTTTTTATGGAAATTAAATTTTATTTCTATGGAAATCATCGGACAATGTCAACTCAAAATAGAGCTTCGATTTCACACAGTACGAGTCATGAATCTTCTAACAAGAGAAGAATGAAATTGCAAGTCATCAGACAAAGTCAACTCCAAAGACTGCTTCGATTTCACACAATACAAGTCATGAATCTTCTAACAAGAGAAGAAAGAAATTGAAAGTCATCAGACAAAGTCAACTCCAAAGACTGCTTCGATTTCACACAATACAAGTCATGAATCTTCTAACAACAAAAGAAAGAAATTGGAAGTCATAAGACAAAGTCAACTCCAGCACAATATCTTCACAAACAATTGTCTTTTCCGAAACGTAACCTCCATCATGCGTGGAGTAGATGTGAACTCTAGTCCCGCCGGCCGAGAAATGCCATAGCCAACTCGCTCTCCTTAATTTATAGCTATCGGCGCCTCAGCAGCATGCAGGCGTGCATCGCGTGCGTGCTAGCTACTAGCACGAGGCTTGGCTTCCCGCCCATTTATGGCGTGATTAATTGAAGAGTAAGGGCTTGTTATTCTTTGTTTTTATGGAAATTAAATTTTATTTCTATGGAAATCATCGGACAATGTCAACTCCAAATAGAGCTTCGATTTCACACAGTACGAGTCATGAATCTTCTAACAAGAGAAGAATGAAATTGCAAGTCATCGGACAATGTCAACTCCAAATAGAGCTTCGATTTCACACAGTACGAGTCATGAATCTTCTAACAAGAGAAGAAAGAAATTGCAAGTCATCAGACAAAGTCAACTCCAAAGACTGCTTCGATTTCACACAATACAAGTCATGAATCTTCTAACAACAAAAGAAAGTAATTGGAAGTCATAAGACAAAGTCAACTCCAGCACAATATCTTCACAAACAATTGTCTTTTCCAAAACGTAACCTCCATCATGCGCGGAGTAGATGTGAACTCTAGTCCCGCCGGCCGAGAAATGCCATAGCCAACTCGCTCTCCTTAATTTATAGCTATCGGCGCCTTAGCAACATGCAGGCGTGCATCGCGTGCGTGCTAGCTACTAGCACGAGGCTTGGCTTCCCGCCCATTTATGGCGTGATTAATTGAAGAGTAAGGGCTTGTTATTCTTTGTTTTTATGGAAATTAAATTTTATTTCTATGGAAATCATCGGACAATGTCAACTCCAAATTGAGCTTCGATTTCACACAGTACGAGTCATGAATCTTCTAACAAGAGAAGAAAGAAATTGCAAGTCATCAGACAAAGTCAACTCCAAAGACTGCTTCGATTTCACACAATACAAGTCATGAATCTTCTAACAAGAGAAGAAAGAAATTGAAAGTCATCAGACAAAGTCAACTCCAAAGACTGCTTCGATTTCACACAATACAAGTCATGAATCTTCTAACAAGTGAAGAAAGAAATTGAAAGTCATCAGACAAAGTCAACTCCAAAGACTGCTTCGATTTCACACAATACAAGTCATGAATCTTCTAACAACAAAAGAAAGAAATTGGAAGTCATAAGACAAAGTCAACTCCAGCACAATATCTTCACAAACAATTGTCTTTTCCGTAACGTAACCTCCATCATGCGCGGAGTAGATGTGAACTCTAGTCCCGCCGGCCGAGAAATGCCATAGCCAACTCGCTCTCCTTAATTTATAGCTATCGGCGCCTCAGCAGCATGCAGGCGTGCATCGCGTGCGTGCTAGCTACTAGCACGAGGCTTGGCTTCCCGCCCATTTATAGCGTGATTAATTGAAGAGTAAGGGCTTGTTATTCTTTGTTTTTATGGAAATTAAATTTTATTTCTATGGAAATCATCGGACAATGTCAACTCCAAATAGAGCTTCGATTTCACACAGTACGAGTCATGAATCTTCTAACAAGAGAAGAAAGAAATTGCAAGTCATCAGACAAAGTCAACTCCAAAGACTGCTTCGATTTCACACAATACAAGTCATGAATCTTCTAACAAGAGAAGAAAGAAATTGAAAGTCATCAGACAAAGTCAACTCCAAAGACTGCTTCGATTTCACACAATACAAGTCATGAATCTTCTAACAACAAAAGAAAGAAATTGGAAGTCATAAGACAAAGTCAACTCCAGCACAATATCTTCACAAACAATTGTCTTTTCCGAAACGTAACCTCCATCATGCGCGGAGTAGATGTGAACTCTAGTCCCGCCGGCCGAGAAATGCCATAGCCAACTCGCTCTCCTTAATTTATAGCTATCGGCGCCTCAGCAGCATGCAGGCGTGCATCGCGTGCGTGCTAGCTACTAGCACGAGGCTTGGCTTCCCGCCCATTTATGGCGTGATTAATTGAAGAGTAAGGGCTTGTTATTCTTTGTTTTTATGGAAATTAAATTTTATTTCTATGGAAATCATCGGACAATGTCAACTCCAAATAGAGCTTCGATTTCACACAGTACGAGTCATGAATCTTCTAACAAGAGAAGAATGAAATTGCAAGTCATCAGACAAAGTCAACTCCAAAGACTGCTTCGATTTCACACAATACAAGTCATGAATCTTCTAACAACAAAAGAAAGTAATTGGAAGTCATAAGACAAAGTCAACTCCAGCACAATATCTTCACAAACAATTGTCTTTTCCAAAACGTAACCTCCATCATGCGCGGAGTAGATGTGAACTCTAGTCCCGCCGGCCGAGAAATGCCATAGCCAACTCGCTCTCCTTAATTTATAGCTATCGGCGCCTTAGCAACATGCAGGCGTGCATCGCGTGCGTGCTAGCTACTAGCACGAGGCTTGGCTTCCCGCCCATTTATGGCGTGATTAATTGAAGAGTAAGGGCTTGTTATTCTTTGTTTTTATGGAAATTAAATTTTATTTCTATGGAAATCATCGGACAATGTCAACTCCAAATAGAGCTTCGATTTCACACAGTACGAGTCATGAATCTTCTAACAAGAGAAGAAAGAAATTGCAAGTCATCAGACAAAGTCAACTCCAAAGACTGCTTCGATTTCACACAATACAAGTCATGAATCTTCTAACAAGAGAAGAAAGAAATTGAAAGTCATCAGACAAAGTCAACTCCAAAGACTGCTTCGATTTCACACAATACAAGTCATGAATCTTCTAACAAGTGAAGAAAGAAATTGAAAGTCATCAGACAAAGTCAACTCCAAAGACTGCTTCGATTTCACACAATACAAGTCATGAATCTTCTAACAACAAAAGAAAGAAATTGGAAGTCATAAGACAAAGTCAACTCCAGCACAATATCTTCACAAACAATTGTCTTTTCCGTAACGTAACCTCCATCATGCGCGGAGTAGATGTGAACTCTAGTCCCGCCGGCCGAGAAATGCCATAGCCAACTCGCTCTCCTTAATTTATAGCTATCGGCGCCTCAGCAGCATGCAGGCGTGCATCGCGTGCGTGCTAGCTACTAGCACGAGGCTTGGCTTCCCGCCCATTTATAGCGTGATTAATTGAAGAGTAAGGGCTTGTTATTCTTTGTTTTTATGGAAATTAAATTTTATTTCTATGGAAATCATCGGACAATGTCAACTCCAAATAGAGCTTCGATTTCACACAGTACGAGTCATGAATCTTCTAACAAGAGAAGAAAGAAATTGCAAGTCATCAGACAAAGTCAACTCCAAAGACTGCTTCGATTTCACACAATACAAGTCATGAATCTTCTAACAAGAGAAGAAAGAAATTGAAAGTCATCAGACAAAGTCAACTCCAAAGACTGCTTCGATTTCACACAATACAAGTCATGAATCTTCTAACAACAAAAGAAAGAAATTGGAAGTCATAAGACAAAGTCAACTCCAGCACAATATCTTCACAAACAATTGTCTTTTCCGACACGTAACCTCCATCATGCGCGGAGTAGATGTGAACTCTAGTCCCGCCGGCCGAGAAATGCCATAGCCAACTCGCTCTCCTTAATTTATAGCTATCGGCGCCTCAGCAGCATGCAGGCGTGCATCGCGTGCGTGCTAGCTACTAGCACGAGGCTTGGCTTCCCGCCCATTTATGGCGTGATTAATTGAAGAGTAAGGGCTTGTTATTCTTTGTTTTTATGGAAATTAAATTTTATTTCTATGGAAATCATCGGACAATGTCAACTCCAAATAGAGCTTCGATTTCACACAGTACGAGTCATGAATCTTCTAACAAGAGAAGAAAGAAATTGCAAGTCATCAGACAAAGTCAACTCCAAAGACTGCTTCGATTTCACACAATACAAGTCATGAATCTTCTATCAAGAGAAGAAAGAAATTGAAAGTCATCAGACAAAGTCAACTCCAAAGACTGCTTCGATTTCACACAATACAAGTCATGAATCTTCTAACAACAAAAGAAAGAAATTGGAAGTCATAAGACAAAGTCAACTCCAGCACAATATCTTCACAAACAATTGTCTTTTCCGAAACGTAACCTCCATCATGCGCGGAGTAGATGTGAACTCTAGTCCCGCCGGCCGAGAAATGCCATAGCCAACTCGCTCTCCTTAATTTATAGCTATCGGCGCCTCAGCAGCATGCAGGCGTGCATCGCGTGCGTGCTAGCTACTAGCACGAGGCTTGGCTTCCCGCCCATTTATAGCGTGATTAATTGAAGAGTAAGGGCTTGTTATTCTTTGTTTTTATGGAAATTAAATTTTATTTCTATGGAAATCATCGGACAATGTCAACTCCAAATAGAGCTTCGATTTCACACAGTACGAGTCATGAATCTTCTAACAAGAGAAGAAAGAAATTGCAAGTCATCAGACAAAGTCAACTCCAAAGACTGCTTCGATTTCACACAATACAAGTCATGAATCTTCTAACAACAAAAGAAAGAAATTGGAAGTCATAAGACAAAGTCAACTCCAGCACAATATCTTCACAAACAATTGTCTTTTCCGAAACGTAACCTCCATCATGCGCGGAGTAGATGTGAACTCTAGTCCCGCCGGCCGAGAAATGCCATAGCCAACTCGCTCTCCTTAATTTATAGCTATCGGCGCCTCAGCAGCATGCAGGCGTGCATCGCGTGCGTGCTAGCTACTAGCACGAGGCTTGGCTTCCCGCCCATTTATGGCGTGATTAATTGAAGAGTAAGGGCTTGTTATTCTTTGTTTTTATGGAAATTAAATTTTATTTCTATGGAAATCATCGGACAATGTCAACTCCAAATAGAGCTTCGATTTCACACAGTACGAGTCATGAATCTTCTAACAAGAGAAGAAAGAAATTGCAAGTCATCAGACAAAGTCAACTCCAAACACTGCTTCGATTTCACACAATACAAGTCATGAATCTTCTAACAAGAGAAGAAAAAAATTGAAAGTCATCAGACTAAGTCAACTCCAAAGACTGCTTCGATTTCACACAATACAAGTCATGAATCTTCTAACAACAAAAGAAAGAAATTGGAAGTCATAAGACAAAGTCAACTCCAGCACAATATCTTCACAAACAATTGTCTTTTCCGAAACGTAACCTCCATCATGCGCGGAGTAGATGTGAACTCTAGTCCCGCCGGCCGAGAAATGCCATAGCCAACTCGCTCTCCTTAATTTATAGCTATCGGCGCCTCAGCAGCATGCAGGCGTGCATCGCGTGCGTGCTAGCTACTAGCACGAGGCTTGGCTTCCCGCCCATTTATGGCGTGATTAATTGAAGAGTAAGGGCTTGTTATTCTTTGTTTTTATGGAAATTAAATTTTATTTCTATGGAAATCATCGGACAATGTCAACTCCAAATAGAGCTTCGATTTCACACAGTACGAGTCATGAATCTTCTAACAAGAGAAGAAAGAAATTGCAAGTCATCAGACAAAGTCAACTCCAAACACTGCTTCGATTTCACACAATACAAGTCATGAATCTTCTAACAAGAGAAGAAAAAAATTGAAAGTCATCAGACAAAGTCAACTCCAAAGACTGCTTCGATTTCACACAATACAAGTCATGAATCTTCTAACAACAAAAGAAAGAAATTGGAAGTCATAAGACAAAGTCAACTCCAGCACAATATCTTCACAAACAATTGTCTTTTCCGAAACGTAACCTCCATCATGCGCGGAGTAGATGTGAACTCTAGTCCCGCCGGCCGAGAAATGCCATAGCCAACTCGCTCTCCTTAATTTATAGCTATCGGCGCCTCAGCAGCATGCAGGCGTGCATCGCGTGCGTGCTAGCTACTAGCACGAGGCTTGGCTTCCCGCCCATTTATGGCGTGATTAATTGAAGAGTAAGGGCTTGTTATTCTTTGTTTTTATGGAAATTAAATTTTATTTCTATGGAAATCATCGGACAATGTCAACTCCAAATAGAGCTTCGATTTCACACAGTACGAGTCATGAATCTTCTAACAAGAGAAGAAAGAAATTGCAAGTCATCAGACAAAGTCAACTCCAAAGACTGCTTCGATTTCACACAGTACGAGTCATGAATCTTCTAACAAGAGAAGAAAGAAATTGCAAGTCATCAGACAAAGTCAACTCCAAAGGCTGCTTCGATTTCACACAATACAAGTCATGAATCTTCTAACAACAAAAGAAAGAAATTGGAAGTCATAAGACAAAGTCAACTCCAGCACAATATCTTCACAAACAATTGTCTTTTTCGAAACGTATCCTCCATCATGCGCGGAGTAGATGTGAACTCTAGTCCCGCCGGCCGAGAAATGCCATAGCCAACTCGCTCTCCTTAATTTATAGCTATCGGCGCCTCAGCAGCATGTAGGCGTGCATCGCGTGCGTGCTAGCTACTAGCACGAGGCTTGGCTTCCCGCCCATTTATGGCGTGATTAATTGAAGAGTAAGGGCTTGTTATTCTTTGTTTTTATGGAAATTAAATTTTATTTCTATGGAAATCATCGGACAATGTCAACTCCAAATAGAGCTTCGATTTCACACAGTACGAGTCATGAATCTTCTAACAAGAGAAGAAAGAAATTGCAAGTCATCAGACAAAGTCAACTCCAAAGACTGCTTCGATTTCACACAATACAAGTCATGAATCTTCTAACAACAAAAGAAAGAAATTGGAAGTCATAAGACAAAGTCAACTCCAGCACAATATCTTCACAAACAATTGTCTTTTCCGAAACGTAACCTCCATCATGCGCGGAGTAGATGTGAACTCTAGTCCCGCCGGCGGAGAAATGCCATAGCCAACTCGCTCTCCTTAATTTATAGCTATCGGCGCCTCAGCAGCATGCAGGCGTGCATCGCGTGCGTGCTAGCTACTAGCACGAGGCTTGGCTTCCCGTCCATTTATGGCGTGATTAATTGAAGAGTAAGGGCTTGTTATTCTTTGTTTTTATGGAAATTAAATTTTATTTCTATGGAAATCATCGGACAATGTCAACTCCAAATAGAGCTTCGATTTCACACAGTACGAGTCATGAATCTTCTAACAAGAGAAGAATGAAATTGCAAGTCATCAGACAAAGTCAACTCCAAAGACTGCTTCGATTTCACACAATACAAGTCATGAATCTTCTAACAAGAGAAGAAAGAAATTGAAAGTCATCAGACAAAGTCAACTCCAAGACTGCTTCGATTTCACACAATACAAGTCATGAATCTTCTAACAAGAGAAGAAAGAAATTGCAAGTCATCAGACAAAGTCAACTCCAAAGACTGCTTCGATTTCACACAATACAAGTCATGAATCTTCTAACAACAAAAGAAAGAAATTGGAAGTCATAAGACAAAGTCAACTCCAGCACAATATCTTCACAAACAATTGTCTTTTCCGAAACGTAACCTCCATCATGCGCGGAGTAGATGTGAACTCTAGTCCCGCCGGCCGAGAAATGCCATAGCCAACTCGCTCTCCTTAATTTATAGCTATCGGCGCCTCAGCAGCATGCAGGCGTGCATCGCGTGCGTGCTAGCTACTAGCACGAGGCTTGGCTTCCCGCCCATTTATGGCGTGATTAATTGAAGAGTAAGGGCTTGTTATTCTTTGTTTTTATGGAAATTAAATTTTATTTCTATGGAAATCATCGGACAATGTCAACTCCAAATAGAGCTTCGATTTCACACAGTACGAGTCATGAATCTTCTAACAAGAGAAGAAAGAAATTGCAAGTCATCAGACAAAGTCAACTCCAAAGACTGCTTCGATTTCACACAATACAAGTCATGAATCTTCTAACAACAAAAGAAAGAAATTGGAAGTCATAAGACAAAGTCAACTCCAGCACAATATCTTCACAAACAATTGTCTTTTCCGAAACGTAACCTCCATCATGCGCGGAGTAGATGTGAACTCTAGTCCCGCCGGCCGAGAAATGCCATAGCCAACTCGCTCTCCTTAATTTATAGCTATCGGCGCCTCAGCAGCATGCAGGCGTGCATCGCGTGCGTGCTAGCTACTAGCACGAGGCTTGGCTTCCCGCCCATTTATGGCGTGATTAATTGAAGAGTAAGGGCTTGTTATTCTTTGTTTTTATGGAAATTAAATTTTATTTCTATGGAAATCATCGGACAATGTCAACTCCAAATAGAGCTTCGATTTCACACAGTACGAGTCATGAATCTTCTAACAAGAGAAGAAAGAAATTGCAAGTCATCAGACAAAGTCAACTCCAAAGACTGCTTCGATTTCACACAATACAAGTCATGAATCTTCTAACAAGAGAAGAAAGAAATTGAAAGTCATCAGACAAAGTCAACTCCAAAGACTGCTTCGATTTCACACAATACAAGTCATGAATCTTCTAACAACAAAAGAAAGAAATTGGAAGTCATAAGACAAAGTCAACTCCAGCACAATATCTTCACAAACAATTGTCTTTTCCGTAACGTAACCTCCATCACGCGCGGAGTAGATGTGAACTCTAGTCCAGCCGGCCGAGAAATGCCATAGCCAACTCGCTCTCCTTAATTTATAGCTATCGGCGCCTCAGCAGCATGCAGGCGTGCATCGCGTGCGTGCTAGCTACAAGCACGAGGCTTGGCTTTCCGCCCATTTATGGCGTGATTAATTGAAGAGTAAGGGCTTGTTATTCTTTGTTTTTATGGAAATTAAATTTTATTTCTATGGAAATCATCGGACAATGTCAACTCCAAATAGAGCTTCGATTTCACACAGTACGAGTCATGAATCTTCTAACAAGAGAAGAATGAAATTGCAAGTCATCAGACAAAGTCAACTCCAAAGACTGCTTCGATTTCACACAATACAAGTCATGAATCTTCTAACAAGAGAAGAAAGAAATTGAAAGTCATCAGACAAAGTCAACTCCAAAGACTGCTTCGATTTCACACAATACAAGTCATGAATCTTCTAACAACAAAAGAAAGAAATTGGAAGTCATAAGACAAAGTCAACTCCAGCACAATATCTTCACAAACAATTGTCTTTTCCGAAACGTAACCTCCATCATGCGCGGAGTAGATGTGAACTCTAGTCCCGCCGGCCGAGAAATGCCATAGCCAACTCGCTCTCCTTAATTTATAGCTATCGGCGCCTCAGCAGCATGCAGGCGTGGATCGCGTGCGTGCTAGCTACTAGCACGAGGCTTGGCTTCCCGCCCATTTATGGCGTGATTAATTGAAGAGTAAGGGCTTGTTATTCTTTGTTTTTATGGAAATTAAATTTTATTTCTATGGAAATCATCGGACAATGTCAACTCCAAATAGAGCTTCGATTTCACACAGTACGAGTCATGAATCTTCTAACAAGAGAAGAAAGAAATTGCAAGTCATCAGACAAAGTCAACTCCAAAGACTGCTTCGATTTCACACAATACAAGTCATGAATCTTCTAACAACAAAAGAAAGAAATTGGAAGTCATAAGACAAAGTCAACTCCAGCACAATATCTTCACAAACAATTGTCTTTTCCGTAACGTAACCTCCATCATGCGCGGAGTAGATGTGAACTCTAGTCCCGCCGGCCGAGAAATGCCATAGCCAACTCGCTCTCCTTAATTTATAGCTATCGGCGCCTCAGCAGCATGCAGGCGTGCATCGCGTGCGTGCTAGCTACTAGCACGAGGCTTGGCTTCCCGCCCATTTATGGCGTGATTAATTGAAGAGTAAGGGCTTGTTATTCTTTGTTTTTATGGAAATTAAATTTTATTTCTATGGAAATCATCGGACAATGTCAACTCCAAATAGAGCTTCGATTTCACACAGTACGAGTCATGAATCTTCTAACAAGAGAAGAATGAAATTGCAAGTCATCAGACAAAGTCAACTCCAAAGACTGCTTCGATTTCACACAATACAAGTCATGAATCTTCTAACAAGAGAAGAAAGAAATTGAAAGTCATCAGACAAAGTCAACTCCAAAGACTGCTTCGATTTCACACAATACAAGTCATGAATCTTCTAACAACAAAAGAAAGAAATTGGAAGTCATAAGACAAAGTCAACTCCAGCACAATATCTTCACAAACAATTGTCTTTTCCGAAACGTAACCTCCATCATGCGCGGAGTAGATGTGAACTCTAGTCCCGCCGGCCGAGAAATGCCATAGCCAACTCGCTCTCCTTAATTTATAGCTATCGGCGCCTCAGCAGCATGCAGGCGTGCATCGCGTGCGTGCTAGCTACTAGCACGAGGCTTGGCTTCCCGCCCATTTATGGCGTGATTAATTGAAGAGTAAGGGCTTGTTATTCTTTGTTTTTATGGAAATTAAATTTTATTTCTATGGAAATCATCGGAGAATGTCAACTCCAAATAGAGCTTCGATTTCACACAGTACGAGTCATGAATCTTCTAACAAGAGAAGAATGAAATTGCAAGTCATCGGACAATGTCAACTCCAAATAGAGCTTCGATTTCACACAGTACGAGTCATGAATCTTCTAACAAGAGAAGAAAGAAATTGCAAGTCATCAGACAAAGTCAACTCCAAAGACTGCTTCGATTTCACACAATACAAGTCATGAATCTTCTAACAACAAAAGAAAGAAATTGGAAGTCATAAGACAAAGTCAACTCCAGCACAATATCTTCACAAACAATTGTCTTTTTCGAAACGTATCCTCCATCATGCGCGGAGTAGATGTGAACTCTAGTCCCGCCGGCCGAGAAATGCCATAGCCAACTCGCTCTCCTTAATTTATAGCTATCGGCGCCTCAGCAGCATGTAGGCGTGCATCGCGTGCGTGCTAGCTACTAGCACGAGGCTTGGCTTCCCGCCCATTTATGGCGTGATTAATTGAAGAGTAAGGGCTTGTTATTCTTTGTTTTTATGGAAATTAAATTTTATTTCTATGGAAATCATCGGACAATGTCAACTCCAAATAGAGCTTCGATTTCACACAGTACGAGTCATGAATCTTCTAACAAGAGAAGAAAGAAATTGCAAGTCATCAGACAAAGTCAACTCCAAAGACTGCTTCGATTTCACACAATACAAGTCATGAATCTTCTAACAACAAAAGAAAGAAATTGGAAGTCATAAGACAAAGTCAACTCCAGCACAATATCTTCACAAACAATTGTCTTTTCCGAAACGTAACCTCCATCATGCGCGGAGTAGATGTGAACTCTAGTCCCGCCGGCGGAGAAATGCCATAGCCAACTCGCTCTCCTTAATTTATAGCTATCGGCGCCTCAGCAGCATGCAGGCGTGCATCGCGTGCGTGCTAGCTACTAGCACGAGGCTTGGCTTCCCGTCCATTTATGGCGTGATTAATTGAAGAGTAAGGGCTTGTTATTCTTTGTTTTTATGGAAATTAAATTTTATTTCTATGGAAATCATCGGACAATGTCAACTCCAAATAGAGCTTCGATTTCACACAGTACGAGTCATGAATCTTCTAACAAGAGAAGAATGAAATTGCAAGTCATCAGACAAAGTCAACTCCAAAGACTGCTTCGATTTCACACAATACAAGTCATGAATCTTCTAACAACAAAAGAAAGAAATTGGAAGTCATAAGACAAAGTCAACTCCAGCACAATATCTTCACAAACAATTGTCTTTTCCGAAACGTAACCTCCATCATGCGCGGAGTAGATGTGAACTCTAGTCCCGCCGGCCGAGAAATGCCATAGCCAACTCGCTCTCCTTAATTTATAGCTATCGGCGCCTCAGCAGCATGCAGGCGTGCATCGCGTGCGTGCTTGCTACTAGCACGAGGCTTGGCTTCCCGCCCATTTATGGCGTGATTAATTGAAGTGTAAGGGCTTGTTATTCTTTGTTTTTATGGAAATTAAATTTTATTTCTATGGAAATCATCGGAGAATGTCAACTCCAAATAGAGCTTCGATTTCACACAGTACGAGTCATGAATCTTCTAACAAGAGAAGAAAGAAATTGCAAGTCATCAGACAAAGTCAACTCCAAACACTGCTTCGATTTCACACAATACAAGTCATGAATCTTCTAACAAGAGAAGAAAGAAATTGAAAGTCATCAGACTAAGTCAACTCCAAAGACTGCTTCGATTTCACACAATACAAGTCATGAATCTTCTAACAACAAAAGAAAGAAATTGGAAGTCATAAGACAAAGTCAACTCCAGCACAATATCTTCACAAACAATTGTCTTTTCCGAAACGTAACCTCCATCATGCGCGGAGTAGATGTGAACTCTAGTCCCGCCGGCCGAGAAATGCCATAGCCAACTCGCTCTCCTTAATTTATAGCTATCGGCGCCTCAGCAGCATGCAGGCGTGCATCGCGTGCGTGCTAGCTACTAGCACGAGGCTTGGCTTCCCGCCCATTTATGGCGTGATTAATTGAAGAGTAAGGGCTTGTTATTCTTTGTTTTTATGGAAATTAAATTTTATTTCTATGGAAATCATCGGACAATGTCAACTCCAAATAGAGCTTCGATTTCACACAGTACGAGTCATGAATCTTCTAACAAGAGAAGAAAGAAATTGCAAGTCATCAGACAAAGTCAACTCCAAAGACTGCTTCGATTTCACACAGTACGAGTCATGAATCTTCTAACAAGAGAAGAAAGAAATTGCAAGTCATCAGACAAAGTCAACTCCAAAGGCTGCTTCGATTTCACACAATACAAGTCATGAATCTTCTAACAACAAAAGAAAGAAATTGGAAGTCATAAGACAAAGTCAACTCCAGCACAATATCTTCACAAACAATTGTCTTTTCCGAAACGTAACCTCCATCATGCGCGGAGTAGATGTGAACTCTAGTCCCGCCGGCCGAGAAATGCCATAGCCAACTCGCTCTCCTTAATTTATAGCTATCGGCGCCTCAGCAGCATGCAGGCGTGCATCGCGTGCGTGCTAGCTACTAGCACGAGGCTTGGCTTCCCGCCCATTTATGGCGTGATTAATTGAAGAGTAAGGGCTTGTTATTCTTTGTTTTTATGGAAATTAAATTTTATTTCTATGGAAATCATCGGACAATGTCAACTCCAAATAGAGCTTCGATTTCACACAGTACGAGTCATGAATCTTCTAACAAGAGAAGAAAGAAATTGCAAGTCATCAGACAAAGTCAACTCCAAAGACTGCTTCGATTTCACACAATACAAGTCATGAATCTTCTAACAACAAAAGAAAGAAATTGGAAGTCATAAGACAAAGTCAACTCCAGCACAATATCTTCACAAACAATTGTCTTTTCCGAAACGTAACCTCCATCATGCGCGGAGTAGATGTGAACTCTAGTCCCGCCGGCCGAGAAATGCCATAGCCAACTCGCTCTCCTTAATTTATAGCTATCGGCGCCTCAGCAGCATGCAGGCGTGCATCGCGTGCGTGCTAGCTACTAGCACGAGGCTTGGCTTCCCGCCCATTTATGGCGTGATTAATTGAAGAGTAAGGGCTTGTTATTCTTTGTTTTTATAGAAATTAAATTTTATTTCTATGGAAATCATCGGACAATGTCAACTCCAAATAGAGCTTCGATTTCACACAGTACGAGTCATGAATCTTCTAACAAGAGAAGAAAGAAATTGAAAGTCATCAGACAAAGTCAACTCCAAAGACTGCTTCGATTTCCCACAATACAAGTCATGAATCTTCTAACAAGAGAAGAAAGAAATTGAAAGTCATCAGACAAAGTCAACTCCAAAGACTGCTTCGATTTCACACAATACAAGTCATGAATCTTCTAACAACAAAAGAAAGAAATTGGAAGTCATAAGACAAAGTCAACTCCAGCACAATATCTTCACAAACAATTGTCTTTTCCGAAACGTAACCTCCATCATGCGCGGAGTAGATGTGAACTCTAGTCCCGCCGGCCGAGAAATGCCATAGCCAACTCGCTCTCCTTAATTTATAGCTATCGGCGCCTCAGCAGCATGCAGGCGTGCATCGCGTGCGTGCTAGCTACTAGCACGAGGCTTGGCTTCCCGCCCATTTATGACGTGATTAATTGAAGAGTAAGGGCTTGTTATTCTTTGCTTTTATGGAAATTAAATTTTATTTCTATGGAAATCATCGGACAATGTCAACTCCAAATAGAGCTTCGATTTCACACAGTACGAGTCATGAATCTTCTAACAAGAGAAGAAAGAAATTGAAAGTCATCAGACAAAGTCAACTCCAAAGACTGCTTCGATTTCCCACAATACAAGTCATGAATCTTCTAACAAGAGAAGAAAGAAATTGAAAGTCATCAGACAAAGTCAACTCCAAAGACTGCTTCGATTTCACACAATACAAGTCATGAATCTTCTAACAAGAGAAGAAAGAAATTGAAAGTCATCAGACAAAGTCAACTCCAAAGACTGCTTCGATTTCACACAATACAAGTTATGAATCTTCTAACAACAAAAGAAAGAAATTGGAAGTCATAAGACAAAGTCAACTCCAGCACAATATCTTCACAAACAATTGTCTTTTCCGAAACGTAACCTCCATCATGCGCGGAGTAGATGTGAACTCTAGTCCCGCCGGCCGAGAAATGCCATAGCCAACTCGCTCTCCTTAATTTATAGCTATCGGCGCCTCAGCAGCATGCAGGCGTGCATCGCGTGCGTGCTAGCTACTAGCACGAGGCTTGGCTTCCCGCCCATTTATGGCGTGATTAATTGAAGAGTAAGGGCTTGTTATTCTTTGTTTTTATGGAAATTAAATTTTATTTCTATGGAAATCATCGGACAATGTCAACTCCAAATAGAGCTTCGATTTCACACAGTACGAGTCATGAATCTTCTAACAAGAGAAGAAAGAAATTGCAAGTCATCAGACAAAGTCAACTCCAAAGACTGCTTCGATTTCACACAGTACGAGTCATGAATCTTCTAACAAGAGAAGAAAGAAATTGCAAGTCATCAGACAAAGTCAACTCCAAAGGCTGCTTCGATTTCACACAATACAAGTCATGAATCTTCTAACAACAAAAGAAAGAAATTGGAAGTCATAAGACAAAGTCAACTCCAGCACAATATCTTCACAAACAATTGTCTTTTCCGAAACGTAACCTCCATCATGCGCGGAGTAGATGTGAACTCTAGTCCCGCCGGCCGAGAAATGCCATAGCCAACTCGCTCTCCTTAATTTATAGCTATCGGCGCCTCAGCAGCATGCAGGCGTGCATCGCGTGCCTGCTAGCTACTAGCACGAGGCTTGGCTTCCCGCCCATTTATGGCGTGATTAATTGAAGAGTAAGGGCTTGTTATTCTTTGTTTTTATGGAAATTAAATTTTATTTCTATGGAAATCATCGGACAATGTCAACTCCAAATAGAGCTTCGATTTCACACAGTACGAGTCATGAATCTTCTAACAAGAGAAGAAAGAAATTGCAAGTCATCAGACAAAGTCAACTCCAAAGACTGCTTCGATTTCCCACAATACAAGTCATGAATCTTCTAACAAGAGAAGAAAGAAATTGAAAGTCATCAGACAAAGTCAACTCCAAAGACTGCTTCGATTTCCCACAATACAAGTCATGAATCTTCTAACAAGAGAAGAAAGAAATTGAAAGTCATCAAACAAAGTCAACTCCAAAGACTGCTTCGATTTCACACAATACAAGTCATGAATCTTCTAACAACAAAAGAAAGAAATTGGAAGTCATAAGACAAAGTCAACTCCAGCACAATATCTTCACAAACAATTGTCTTTTCCGAAACGTAACCTCCATCATGCGCGGAGTAGATGTGAACTCTAGTCCCGCCGGCCGAGAAATGCCATAGCCAACTCGCTCTCCTTAATTTATAGCTATCGGCGCCTCAGCAGCATGCAGGCGTGCATCGCGTGCGTGCTAGCTACTAGCACGAGGCTTGGCTTCCCGCCCATTTATGGCGTGATTAATTGAAGAGTAAGGGCTTGTTATTCTTTGTTTTTATGGAAATTAAATTTTATTTCTTTGGAAATCATCGGACAATGTCAACTCCAAATAGAGCTTCGATTTCACACAGTACGAGTCATGAATCTTCTAACAAGAGAAGAAAGAAATTGCAAGTCATCAGACAAAGTCAACTCCAAAGGCTGCTTCGATTTCACACAATACAAGTCATGAATCTTCTAACAACAAAAGTAAGAAATTGGAAGTCATAAGACAAAGTCAACTCCAGCACAATATCTTCACAAACAATTGTCTTTTCCGAAACGTAACCTCCATCATGCGCGGAGTAGATGTGAACTCTAGTCCCGCCGGCCGAGAAATGCCATAGCCAACTCGCTCTCCTTAATTTATAGCTATCGGCGCCTCAGCAGCATGCAGGCGTGCATCGCGTGCGTGCTAGCTACTAGCACGAGGCTTGGCTTCCCGCCCATTTATGGCGTCATTAATTGAAGAGTAAGGGCTTGTTATTCTTTGTTTTTATGGAAATTAAATTTTATTTCTATGGAAATCATCGGACAATGTCAACTCCAAATAGAGCTTCGATTTCACACAGTACGAGTCATGAATCTTCTAACAAGAGAAGAAAGAAATTGAAAGTCATCAGACAAAGTCAACTCCAAAGACTGCTTCGATTTCCCACAATACAAGTCATGAATCTTCTAACAAGAGAAGAAAGAAATTGAAAGTCATCAGACAAAGTCAACTCCAAAGACTGCTTCGATTTCACACAATACAAGTCATGAATCTTCTAACAACAAAAGAAAGAAATTGGAAGTCATAAGACAAAGTCAACTCCAGCACAATATCTTCACAAACAATTGTCTTTTCCGAAACGTAACCTCCATCATGCGCGGAGTAGATGTGAACTCTAGTCCCGCCGGCCGAGAAATGCCATAGCCAACTCGCTCTCCTTAATTTATAGCTATCGGCGCCTCAGCAGCATGCAGGCGTGCATCGCGTGCGTGCTAGCTACTAGCACGAGGCTTGGCTTCCCGCCCATTTATGGCGTGATTAATTGAAGAGTAAGGGCTTGTTATTCTTTGTTTTTATGGAAATTAAATTTTATTTCTATGGAAATCATCGGACAATGTCAACTCCAAATAGAGCTTCGATTTCACACAGTACGAGTCATGAATCTTCTAACAAGAGAAGAATGAAATTGCAAGTCATCAGACAAAGTCAACTCCAAAGACTGCTTCGATTTCACACAGTACGAGTCATGAATCTTCTAACAAGAGAAGAAAGAAATTGCAAGTCATCAGACAAAGTCAACTCCAAAGGCTGCTTCGATTTCACACAATACAAGTCATGAATCTTCTAACAACAAAAGAAAGAAATTGGAAGTCATAAGACAAAGTCAACTCCAGCACAATATCTTCACAAACAATTGTCTTTTCCGAAACGTAACCTCCATCATGCGCGGAGTAGATGTGAACTCTAGTCCCGCCGGCCGAGAAATGCCATAGCCAACTCGCTCTCCTTAATTTATAGCTATCGGCGCCTCAGCAGCATGCAGGCGTGCATCGCGTGCGTGCTAGCTACTAGCACGAGGCTTGGCTTCCCGCCCATTTATGACGTGATTAATTGAAGAGTAAGGGCTTGTTATTCTTTGTTTTTATGGAAATTAAATTTTATTTCTATGGAAATCATCGGACAATGTCAACTCCAAATAGAGCTTCGATTTCACACAGTACGAGTCATGAATCTTCTAACAAGAGAAGAAAGAAATTGAAAGTCATCAGACAAAGTCAACTCCAAAGACTGCTTCGATTTCCCACAATACAAGTCATGAATCTTCTAACAAGAGAAGAAAGAAATTGAAAGTCATCAGACAAAGTCAACTCCAAAGACTGCTTCGATTTCCCACAATACAAGTCATGAATCTTCTATCAACAAAAGAAAGAAATTGGAAGTCATAAGACAAAGTCAACTCCAGCACAATATCTTCACAAACAATTGTCTTTTCCGAAACGTAACCTCCATCATGCGCGGAGTAGATGTGAACTCTAGTCCCGCCGGCCGAGAAATGCCATAGCCAACTCGCTCTCCTTAATTTATAGCTATCGGCGCCTCAGCAGCATGCAGGCGTGCATCGCGTGCGTGCTAGCTACTAGCACGAGGCTTGGCTTCCCGCCCATTTATGACGTGATTAATTGAAGAGTAAGGGCTTGTTATTCTTTGCTTTTATGGAAATTAAATTTTATTTCCATGGAAATCATCGGACAATGTCAACTCCAAATAGAGCTTCGATTTCACACAGTACGAGTCATGAATCTTCTAACAAGAGAAGAAAGAAATTGAAAGTCATCAGACAAAGTCAACTCCAAAGACTGCTTCGATTTCCCACAATACAAGTCATGAATCTTCTAACAAGAGAAGAAAGAAATTGAAAGTCATCAGACAAAGTCAACTCCAAAGACTGCTTCGATTTCACACAATACAAGTCATGAATCTTCTAACAAGAGAAGAAAGAAATTGAAAGTCATCAGACAAAGTCAACTCCAAAGACTGCTTCGATTTCACACAATACAAGTCATGAATCTTCTAACAACAAAAGAAAGAAATTGGAAGTCATAAGACAAAGTCAACTCCAGCACAATATCTTCACAAACAATTGTCTTTTCCGAAACGTAACCTCCATCATGCGCGGAGTAGATGTGAACTCTAGTCCCGCCGGCCGAGAAATGCCATAGCCAACTCGCTCTCCTTAATTTATAGCTATCGGCGCCTCAGCAGCATGCAGGCGTGCATCGCGTGCGTGCTAGCTACTAGCACGAGGCTTGGCTTCCCGCCCATTTATGGCGTGATTAATTGAAGAGTAAGGGCTTGTTATTCTTTGTTTTTATGGAAATTAAATTTTATTTCTATGGAAATCATCGGACAATGTCAACTCCAAATAGAGCTTCGATTTCACACAGTACGAGTCATGAATCTTCTAACAAGAGAAGAAAGAAATTGCAAGTCATCAGACAAAGTCAACTCCAAAGACTGCTTCGATTTCACACAGTACGAGTCATGAATCTTCTAACAAGAGAAGAAAGAAATTGCAAGTCATCAGACAAAGTCAACTCCAAAGGCTGCTTCGATTTCACACAATACAAGTCATGAATCTTCTAACAACAAAAGAAAGAAATTGGAAGTCATAAGACAAAGTCAACTCCAGCACAATATCTTCACAAACAATTGTCTTTTCCGAAACGTAACCTCCATCATGCGCGGAGTAGATGTGAACTCTAGTCCCGCCGGCCGAGAAATGCCATAGCCAACTCGCTCTCCTTAATTTATAGCTATCGGCGCCTCAGCAGCATGCAGGCGTGCATCGCGTGCGTGCTAGCTACTAGCACGAGGCTTGGCTTCCCGCCCATTTATGACGTGATTAATTGAAGAGTAAGGGCTTGTTATTCTTTGTTTTTATGGAAATTAAATTTTATTTCTATGGAAATCATCGGACAATGTCAACTCCAAATAGAGCTTCGATTTCACACAGTACGAGTCATGAATCTTCTAACAAGAGAAGAAAGAAATTGAAAGTCATCAGACAAAGTCAACTCCAAAGACTGCTTCGATTTCCCACAATACAAGTCATGAATCTTCTAACAAGAGAAGAAAGAAATTGAAAGTCATCAGACAAAGTCAACTCCAAAGACTGCTTCGATTTCCCACAATACAAGTCATGAATCTTCTAACAAGAGAAGAAAGAAATTGAAAGTCATCAAACAAAGTCAACTCCAAAGACTGCTTCGATTTCACACAATACAAGTCATGAATCTTCTAACAACAAAAGAAAGAAATTGGAAGTCATAAGACAAAGTCAACTCCAGCACAATATCTTCACAAACAATTGTCTTTTCCGAAACGTAACCTCCATCATGCGCGGAGTAGATGTGAACTCTAGTCCCGCCGGCCGAGAAATGCCATAGCCAACTCGCTCTCCTTAATTTATAGCTATCGGCGCCTCAGCAGCATGCAGGCGTGCATCGCGTGCGTGCTAGCTACTAGCACGAGGCTTGGCTTCCCGCCCATTTATGGCGTGATTAATTGAAGAGTAAGGGCTTGTTATTCTTTGTTTTTATGGAAATTAAATTTTATTTCTATGGAAATCATCGGACAATGTCAACTCCAAATAGAGCTTCGATTTCACACAGTACGAGTCATGAATCTTCTAACAAGAGAAGAAAGAAATTGCAAGTCATCAGACAAAGTCAACTCCAAAGACTGCTTCGATTTCACACAGTACGAGTCATGAATCTTCTAACAAGAGAAGAAAGAAATTGCAAGTCATCAGACAAAGTCAACTCCAAAGGCTGCTTCGATTTCACACAATACAAGTCATGAATCTTCTAACAACAAAAGAAAGAAATTGGAAGTCATAAGACAAAGTCAACTCCAGCACAATATCTTCACAAACAATTGTCTTTTCCGAAACGTAACCTCCATCATGCGCGGAGTAGATGTGAACTCTAGTCCCGCCGGCCGAGAAATGCCATAGCCAACTCGCTCTCCTTAATTTATAGCTATCGGCGCCTCAGCAGCATGCAGGCGTGCATCGCGTGCGTGCTAGCTACTAGCACGAGGCTTGGCTTCCCGCCCATTTATGACGTGATTAATTGAAGAGTAAGGGCTTGTTATTCTTTGTTTTTATGGAAATTAAATTTTATTTCTATGGAAATCATCGGACAATGTCAACTCCAAATAGAGCTTCGATTTCACACAGTACGAGTCATGAATCTTCTAACAAGAGAAGAAAGAAATTGAAAGTCATCAGACAAAGTCAACTCCAAAGACTGCTTCGATTTCCCACAATACAAGTCATGAATCTTCTAACAAGAGAAGAAAGAAATTGAAAGTCATCAGACAAAGTCAACTCCAAAGACTGCTTCGATTTCCCACAATACAAGTCATGAATCTTCTAACAAGAAGAAAGAAATTGAAAGTCATCAACAAAGTCAACTCCAAAGACTGCTTCGATTTCACACAATACAAGTCATGAATCTTCTAACAACAAAAGAAAGAAATTGGAAGTCATAAGACAAAGTCAACTCCAGCACAATATCTTCACAAACAATTGTCTTTTCCGAAACGTAACCTCCATCATGCGCGGAGTAGATGTGAACTCTAGTCCCGCCGTCCGAGAAATGCCATAGCCAACTCGCTCTCCTTAATTTATAGCTATCGGCGCCTCAGCAGCATGCAGGCGTGCATCGCGTGCGTGCTAGCTACTAGCACGAGGCTTGGCTTCCCGCCCATTTATGGCGTGATTAATTGAAGAGTAAGGGCTTGTTATTCTTTGTTTTTATGGAAATTAAATTTTATTTCTATGGAAATCATCGGACAATGTCAACTCCAAATAGAGCTTCGATTTCACACAGTACGAGTCATGAATCTTCTAACAAGAGAAGAAAGAAATTGAAAGTCATCAGACAAAGTCAACTCCAAAGACTGCTTCGATTTCCCACAATACAAGTCATGAATCTTCTAACAAGAGAAGAAAGAAATTGAAAGTCATCAGACAAAGTCAACTCCAAAGACTGCTTCGATTTCCCACAATACAAGTCATGAATCTTCTATCAACAAAAGAAAGAAATTGGAAGTCATAAGACAAAGTCAACTCCAGCACAATATCTTCACAAACAATTGTCTTTTCCGAAACGTAACCTCCATCATGCGCGGAGTAGATGTGAACTCTAGTCCCGCCGGCTGAGAAATGCCATAGCCAACTCGCTCTCCTTAATTTATAGCTATCGGCGCCTCAGCAGCATGCAGGCGTGCATCGCGTGCGTGCTAGCTACTAGCACGAGGCTTGGCTTCCCGCCCATTTATGACGTGATTAATTGAAGAGTAAGGGCTTGTTATTCTTTGCTTTTATGGAAATTAAATTTTATTTCCATGGAAATCATCGGACAATGTCAACTCCAAATAGAGCTTCGATTTCACACAGTACGAGTCATGAATCTTCTAACAAGAGAAGAAAGAAATTGAAAGTCATCAGACAAAGTCAACTCCAAAGACTGCTTCGATTTCCCACAATACAAGTCATGAATCTTCTAACAAGAGAAGAAAGAAATTGAAAGTCATCAGACAAAGTCAACTCCAAAGACTGCTTCGATTTCACACAATACAAGTCATGAATCTTCTAACAAGAGAAGAAAGAAATTGAAAGTCATCAGACAAAGTCAACTCCAAAGACTGCTTCGATTTCACACAATACAAGTCATTAATCTTCTAACAACAAAAGAAAGAAATTGGAAGTCATAAGACAAAGTCAACTCCAGCACAATATCTTCACAAACAATTGTCTTTTCCGAAACGTAACCTCCATCATGCGCGGAGTAGATGTGAACTCTAGTCCCGCCGGCCGAGAAATGCCATAGCCAACTCGCTCTCCTTAATTTATAGCTATCGGCGCCTCAGCAGCATGCAGGCGTGCATCGCGTGCGTGCTAGCTACTAGCACGAGGCTTGGCTTCCCGCCCATTTATGACGTGATTAATTGAAGAGTAAGGGCTTGTTATTCTTTGCTTTTATGGAAATTAAATTTTATTTCCATGGAAATCATCGGACAATGTCAACTCCAAATAGAGCTTCGATTTCACACAGTACGAGTCATGAATCTTCTAACAAGAGAAGAAAGAAATTGAAAGTCATCAGACAAAGTCAACTCCAAAGACTGCTTCGATTTCCCACAATACAAGTCATGAATCTTCTAACAAGAGAAGAAATAAATTGAAAGTCATCAGACAAAGTCAACTCCAAAGACTGCTTCGATTTCACACAATACAAGTCATGAATCTTCTAACAAGAGAAGAAAGAAATTGAAAGTCATCAGACAAAGTCAACTCCAAAGACTGCTTCGATTTCACACAATACAAGTCATTAATCTTCTAACAACAAAAGAAAGAAATTGGAAGTCATAAGACAAAGTCAACTCCAGCACAATATCTTCACAAACAATTGTCTTTTCCGAAACGTAACCTCCATCATGCGCGGAGTAGATGTGAACTCTAGTCCCGCCGGCCGAGAAATGCCATAGCCAACTCGCTCTCCTTAATTTATAGCTATCGGCGCCTCAGCAGCATGCAGGCGTGCATCGCGTGCGTGCTAGCTACTAGCACGAGGCTTGGCTTCCCGCCCATTTATGGCGTGATTAATTGAAGAGTAAGGGCTTGTTATTCTTTGTTTTTATGGAAATTAAATTTTATTTCTATGGAAATCATCGGACAATGTCAACTCCAAATAGAGCTTCGATTTCACACAGTACGAGTCATGAATCTTCTAACAAGAGAAGAAAGAAATTGCAAGTCATCAGACAAAGTCAACTCCAAAGACTGCTTCGATTTCACACAGTACGAGTCATGAATCTTCTAACAAGAGAAGAAAGAAATTGCAAGTCATCAGACAAAGTCAACTCCAAAGGCTGCTTCGATTTCACACAATACAAGTCATGAATCTTCTAACAACAAAAGAAAGAAATTGGAAGTCATAAGACAAAGTCAACTCCAGCACAATATCTTCACAAACAATTGTCTTTTCCGAAACGTAACCTCCATCATGCGCGGAGTAGATGTGAACTCTAGTCCCGCCGGCCGAGAAATGCCATAGCCAACTCGCTCTCCTTAATTTATAGCTATCGGCGCCTCAGCAGCATGCAGGCGTGCATCGCGTGCGTGCTAGCTACTAGCACGAGGCTTGGCTTCCCGCCCATTTATGACGTGATTAATTGAAGAGTAAGGGCTTGTTATTCTTTGTTTTTATGGAAATTAAATTTTATTTCTATGGAAATCATCGGACAATGTCAACTCCAAATAGAGCTTCGATTTCACACAGTACGAGTCATGAATCTTCTAACAAGAGAAGAAAGAAATTGAAAGTCATCAGACAAAGTCAACTCCAAAGACTGCTTCGATTTCCCACAATACAAGTCATGAATTTCTAACAAGAGAAGAAAGAAATTGAAAGTCATCAGACAAAGTCAACTCCAAAGACTGCTTCGATTTCCCACAATACAAGTCATGAATCTTCTAACAAGAGAAGAAAGAAATTGAAAGTCATCAGACAAAGTCAACTCCAAAGACTGCTTCGATTTCACACAATACAAGTCATGAATCTTCTAACAAGAGAAGAAAGAAATTGAAAGTCATCAGACAAAGTCAACTCCAAAGACTGCTTCGATTTCACACAATACAAGTCATTAATCTTCTAACAACAAAAGAAAGAAATTGGAAGTCATAAGACAAAGTCAACTCCAGCACAATATCTTCACAAACAATTGTCTTTTCCGAAACGTAACCTCCATCATGCGCGGAGTAGATGTGAACTCTAGTCCCGCCGGCCGAGAAATGCCATAGCCAACTCGCTCTCCTTAATTTATAGCTATCGGCGCCTCAGCAGCATGCAGGCGTGCATCGCGTGCGTGCTAGCTACTAGCACGAGGCTTGGCTTCCCGCCCATTTATGGCGTGATTAATTGAAGAGTACGGGCTTGTTATTCTTTGTTTTTATGGAAATTAAATTTTATTTCTATGGAAATCATCGGACAATGTCAACTCCAAATAGAGCTTCGATTTCCCACAATACAAGTCATGAATCTTCTAACAAGAGAAGAAAGAAATTGAAAGTCATCAGACAAAGTCAACTCCAAAGACTGCTTCGATTTCCCACAATACAAGTCATGAATCTTCTAACAAGAGAAGAAAGAAATTGAAAGTCATCAGACAAAGTCAAATCCAAAGACTGCTTCGATTTCCCACAATACAAGTCATGAATCTTCTAACAAGAGAAGAAAGAAATTGAAAGTCATCAGACAAAGTCAACTCCAAAGACTGCTTCGATTTCACACAATACAAGTCATGAATCTTCTAACAACAAAAGAAAGAAATTGGAAGTCATAAGACAAAGTCAACTCCAGCACAATATCTTCACAAACAATTGTCTTTTCCGAAACGTAACCTCCATCATGCGCGGAGTAGATGTGAACTCTAGTCCCGCCGGCCGAGAAATGCCATAGCCAACTCGCTCTCCTTAATTTATAGCTATCGGCGCCTCAGCAGCATGCAGGCGTGCATCGCGTGCGTGCTAGCTACTAGCACGAGGCTTGGCTTCCCGCCCATTTATGGCGTGATTAATTGAAGAGTAAGGGCTTGTTATTCTTTGTTTTTATGGAAATTAAATTTTATTTCTATGGAAATCATCGGACAATGTCAACTCCAAATAGAGCTTCGATTTCACACAGTACGAGTCATGAATCTTCTAACAAGAGAAGAAAGAAATTGCAAGTCATCAGACAAAGTCAACTCCAAAGACTGCTTCGTTTTCACACAATACAAGTCATGAATCTTCTAACAACAAAAGAAAGAAATTGGAAGTCATAAGACAAAGTCAACTCCAGCACAATATCTTCACAAACAATTGTCTTTTCCGAAACGTAACCTCCATCATGCGCGGAGTAGATGTGAACTCTAGTCCCGCCGGCCGAGAAATGCCATAGCCAACTCGCTCTCCTTAATTTATAGCTATCGGCGCCTCAGCAGCATGCAGGCGTGCATCGCGTGCGTGCTAGCTACTAGCACGAGGCTTGGCTTCCCGCCCATTTATGGCGTGATTAATTGAAGAGTAAGGGCTTGTTATTCTTTGTTTTTATGGAAATTAAATTTTATTTCTATGGAAATCATCGGACAATGTCAACTCCATATAGAGCTTCGATTTCACACAGTACGAGTCATGAATCTTCTAACAAGAGAAGAAAGAAATTGAAAGTCATCAGACAAAGTCAACTCCAAAGACTGCTTCGATTTCCCACAATACAAGTCATGAATCTTCTAACAAGAGAAGAAAGAAATTGAAAGTCATCAGACAAAGTCAACTCCAAAGACTGCTTCGATTTCACACAGTACGAGTCATGAATCTTCTAACAAGAGAAGAAAGAAATTGCAAGTCATCAGACAAAGTCAACTCCAAAGGCTGCTTCGATTTCACACAATACAAGTCATGAATCTTCTAACAACAAAAGAAAGAAATTGGAAGTCATAAGACAAAGTCAACTCCAGCACAATATCTTCACAAACAATTGTCTTTTCCGAAACGTAACCTCCATCATGCGCGGAGTAGATGTGAACTCTAGTCCCGCCGGCCGAGAAATGCCATAGCCAACTCGCTCTCCTTAATTTATAGCTATCGGCGCCTCAGCAGCATGCAGGCGTGCATCGCGTGCGTGCTAGCTACTAGCACGAGGCTTGGCTTCCCGCCCATTTATGGCGTGATTAATTGAAGAGTAAGGGCTTGTTATTCTTTGTTTTTATGGAAATTAAATTTTATTTCTATGGAAATCATCGGACAATGTCAACTCCAAATAGAGCTTCGATTTCACACAGTACGAGTCATGAATCTTCTAACAAGAGAAGAAAGAAATTGCAAGTCATCAGACAAAGTCAACTCCAAAGACTGCTTCGATTTCACACAATACAAGTCATGAATCTTCTAACAAGAGAAGAAAGAAATTGCAAGTCATCAGACAAAGTCAACTCCAGCACAATATCTTCACAAACAATTGTCTTTTCCGAAACGTAACCTCCATCATGCGCGGAGTAGATGTGAACTCTAGTCCCGCCGGCCGAGAAATGCCATAGCCAACTCGCTCTCCTTAATTTATAGCTATCGGCGCCTCAGCAGCATGCAGGCGTGCATCGCGTGCGTGCTAGCTACTAGCACGAGGCTTGGCTTCCCGCCCATTTATGGCGTGATTAATTGAAGAGTAAGGGCTTGTTATTCTTTGTTTTTATGGAAATTAAATTTTATTTCTATGGAAATCATCGGACAATGTCAACTCCATATAGAGCTTCGATTTCACACAGTACGAGTCATGAATCTTCTAACAAGAGAAGAAAGAAATTGAAAGTCATCAGACAAAGTCAACTCCAAAGACTGCTTCGATTTCCCACAATACAAGTCATGAATCTTCTAACAAGAGAAGAAAGAAATTGAAAGTCATCAGACAAAGTCAACTCCAAAGACTGCTTCGATTTCCCACAATACAAGTCATGAATCTTCTAACAAGAGAAGAAAGAAATTGAAAGTCATCAGACAAAGTCAACTCCAAAGACTGCTTCGATTTCACACAATACAAGTCATGAATCTTCTAACAAGAGAAGAAAGAAATTGAAAGTCATCAGACAAAGTCAACTCCAAAGACTGCTTCGATTTCACACAGTACGAGTCATGAATCTTCTAACAAGAGAAGAAAGAAATTGCAAGTCATCAGACAAAGTCAACTCCAAAGACTGCTTCGTTTTCACACAATACAAGTCATGAATCTTCTAACAACAAAAGAAAGAAATTGGAAGTCATAAGACAAAGTCAACTCCAGCACAATATCTTCACAAACAATTGTCTTTTCCGAAACGTAACCTCCATCATGCGCGGAGTAGATGTGAACTCTAGTCCCGCCGGCCGAGAAATGCCATAGCCAACTCGCTCTCCTTAATTTATAGCTATCGGCGCCTCAGCAGCATGCAGGCGTGCATCGCGTGCGTGCTAGCTACTAGCACGAGGCTTGGCTTCCCGCCCATTTATGGCGTGATTAATTGAAGAGTAAGGGCTTGTTATTCTTTGTTTTTATGGAAATTAAATTTTATTTCTATGGAAATCATCGGACAATGTCAACTCCATATAGAGCTTCGATTTCACACAGTACGAGTCATGAATCTTCTAACAAGAGAAGAAAGAAATTGAAAGTCATCAGACAAAGTCAACTCCAAAGACTGCTTCGATTTCCCACAATACAAGTCATGAATCTTCTAACAAGAGAAGAAAGAAATTGAAAGTCATCAGACAAAGTCAACTCCAAAGACTGCTTCGATTTCACACAGTACGAGTCATGAATCTTCTAACAAGAGAAGAAAGAAATTGCAAGTCATCAGACAAAGTCAACTCCAAAGGCTGCTTCGATTTCACACAATACAAGTCATGAATCTTCTAACAACAAAAGAAAGAAATTGGAAGTCATAAGACAAAGTCAACTCCAGCACAATATCTTCACAAACAATTGTCTTTTCCGAAACGTAACCTCCATCATGCGCGGAGTAGATGTGAACTCTAGTCCCGCCGGCCGAGAAATGCCATAGCCAACTCGCTCTCCTTAATTTATAGCTATCGGCGCCTCAGCAGCATGCAGGCGTGCATCGCGTGCGTGCTAGCTACTAGCACGAGGCTTGGCTTCCCGCCCATTTATGGCGTGATTAATTGAAGAGTAAGGGCTTGTTATTCTTTGTTTTTATGGAAATTAAATTTTATTTCTATGGAAATCATCGGACAATGTCAACTCCAAATAGAGCTTCGATTTCACACAGTACGAGTCATGAATCTTCTAACAAGAGAAGAAAGAAATTGCAAGTCATCAGACAAAGTCAACTCCAAAGACTGCTTCGATTTCACACAATACAAGTCATGAATCTTCTAACAAGAGAAGAAAGAAATCAAGTCATCAGACAAAGTCAACTCCACACAAACAATTGTCTTTTCCGAAACGTAACCTCCATCATGCGCGGAGTAGATGTGAACTCTAGTCCCGCCGGCCGAGAAATGCCATAGCCAACTCGCTCTCCTTAATTTATAGCTATCGGCGCCTCAGCAGCATGCAGGCGTGCATCGCGTGCGTGCTAGCTACTAGCACGAGGCTTGGCTTCCCGCCCATTTATGGCGTGATTAATTGAAGAGTAAGGGCTTGTTATTCTTTGTTTTTATGGAAATTAAATTTTATTTCTATGGAAATCATCGGACAATGTCAACTCCATATAGAGCTTCGATTTCACACAGTACGAGTCATGAATCTTCTAACAAGAGAAGAAAGAAATTGAAAGTCATCAGACAAAGTCAACTCCAAAGACTGCTTCGATTTCCCACAATACAAGTCATGAATCTTCTAACAAGAGAAGAAAGAAATTGAAAGTCATCAGACAAAGTCAACTCCAAAGACTGCTTCGATTTCCCACAATACAAGTCATGAATCTTCTAACAAGAGAAGAAAGAAATTGAAAGTCATCAGACAAAGTCAACTCCAAAGACTGCTTCGATTTCACACAATACAAGTCATGAATCTTCTAACAAGAGAAGAAAGAAATTGAAAGTCATCAGACAAAGTCAACTCCAAAGACTGCTTCGATTTCACACAGTACGAGTCATGAATCTTCTAACAAGAGAAGAAAGAAATTGCAAGTCATCAGACAAAGTCAACTCCAAAGGCTGCTTCGATTTCACACAATACAAGTCATGAATCTTCTAACAACAAAAGAAAGAAATTGGAAGTCATAAGACAAAGTCAACTCCAGCACAATATCTTCACAAACAATTGTCTTTTCCGAAACGTAACCTCCATCATGCGCGGAGTAGATGTGAACTCTAGTCCCGCCGGCCGAGAAATGCCATAGCCAACTCGCTCTCCTTAATTTATAGCTATCGGCGCCTCAGCAGCATGCAGGCGTGCATCGCGTGCGTGCTAGCTACTAGCACGAGGCTTGGCTTCCCGCCCATTTATGGCGTGATTAATTGAAGAGTAAGGGCTTGTTATTCTTTGTTTTTATGGAAATTAAATTTTATTTCTATGGAAATCATCGGACAATGTCAACTCCAAATAGAGCTTCGATTTCACACAGTACGAGTCATGAATCTTCTAACAAGAGAAGAAAGAAATTGCAAGTCATCAGACAAAGTCAACTCCAAAGACTGCTTCGATTTCACACAATACAAGTCATGAATCTTCTAACAAGAGAAGAAAGAAATTGCAAGTCATCAGACAAAGTCAACTCCAGCACAATATCTTCACAAACAATTGTCTTTTCCGAAACGTAACCTCCATCATGCGCGGAGTAGATGTGAACTCTAGTCCCGCCGGCCGAGAAATGCCATAGCCAACTCGCTCTCCTTAATTTATAGCTATCGGCGCCTCAGCAGCATGCAGGCGTGCATCGCGTGCGTGCTAGCTACTAGCACGAGGCTTGGCTTCCCGCCCATTTATGACGTGATTAATTGAAGAGTAAGGGCTTGTTATTCTTTGTTTTTATGGAAATTAAATTTTATTTCTATGGAAATCATCGGACAATGTCAACTCCAAATAGAGCTTCGATTTCACACAGTACGAGTCATGAATCTTCTAACAACAAAAGAAAGAAATTGGAAGTCATAAGACAAAGTCAACTCCAGCACAATATCTTCACAAACAATTGTCTTTTCCGAAACGTAACCTCCATCATGCGCGGAGTAGATGTGAACTCTAGTCCCGCCGGCCGAGAAATGCCATAGCCAACTCGCTCTCCTTAATTTATAGCTATCGGCGCCTCAGCAGCATGCAGGCGTGCATCGCGTGCGTGCTAGCTACTAGCACGAGGCTTGGCTTCCCGCCCATTTATGGCGTGATTAATTGAAGAGTAAGGGCTTGTTATTCTTTGTTTTTATGGAAATTAAATTTTATTTCTATGGAAATCATCGGACAATGTCAACTCCAAATAGAGCTTCGATTTCACACAGTACGAGTCATGAATCTTCTAACAAGAGAAGAAAGAAATTGCAAGTCATCAGACAAAGTCAACTCCAAAGACTGCTTCGATTTCACACAATACAAGTCATGAATCTTCTAACAAGAGAAGAAAGAAATTGCAAGTCATCAGACAAAGTCAACTCCAGCACAATATCTTCACAAACAATTGTCTTTTCCGAAACGTAACCTCCATCATGCGCGGAGTAGATGTGAACTCTAGTCCCGCCGGCCGAGAAATGCCATAGCCAACTCGCTCTCCTTAATTTATAGCTATCGGCGCCTCAGCAGCATGCAGGCGTGCATCGCGTGCGTGCTAGCTACTAGCACGAGGCTTGGCTTCCCGCCCATTTATGACGTGATTAATTGAAGAGTAAGGGCTTGTTATTCTTTGTTTTTATGGAAATTAAATTTTATTTCTATGGAAATCATCGGACAATGTCAACTCCAAATAAGCTTCGATTTCACACAATACAAGTCATGAATCTTCTAACAAGAGAAGAAAGAAATTGCAAGTCATCAGACAAAGTCAACTCCAAAGACTGCTTCGATTTCACACAATACAAGTCATGAATCTTCTAACAACAAAGAAAGAAATTGGAAGTCATAAGACAAAGTCAACTCCAGCACAATATCTTCACAAACAATTGTCTTTTCCGAAACGTAACCTCCATCATGCGCGGAGTAGATGTGAACTCTAGTCCCGCCGGCCGAGAAATACCATAGCCAACTCGCTCTCCTTAATTTATAGCTATCGGCGCCTCAGCAGCATGCAGGCGTGCATCGCGTGCGTGCTAGCTACTAGCACGAGGCTTGGCTTCCCGCCCATTTATGGCGTGATTAATTGAAGAGTAAGGGCTTGTTATTCTTTGTTTTTATGGAAATTAAATTTTATTTCTATGGAAATCATCGGACAATGTCAACTCCAAATAGAGCTTCGATTTCACACAATACAAGTCATGAATCTTCTAACAAGAGAAGAAAGAAATTGAAAGTCATCAGACAAAGTCAACTCCAAAGACTGCTTCGATTTCCCACAATACAAGTCATGAATCTTCTAACAAGAGAAGAAAGAAATTGAAAGTCATCAGACAAAGTCAACTCCAAAGACTGCTTCGATTTCACACAATACAAGTCATGAATCTTCTAACAACAAAAGAAAGAAATTGGAAGTCATAAGACAAAGTCAACTCCAGCACAATATCTTCACAAACAATTGTCTTTTCCGAAACGTAACCTCCATCATGCGCGGAGTAGATGTGAACTCTAGTCCCGCCGGCCGAGAAATGCCATAGCCAACTCGCTCTCCTTAATTTATAGCTATCGGCGCCTCAGCAGCATGCAGGCGTGCATCGCGTGCGTGCTAGCTACTAGCACGAGGCTTGGCTTCCCGCCCATTTATGGCGTGATTAATTGAAGAGTAAGGGCTTGTTATTCTTTGTTTTTATGGAAATTAAATTTTATTTCTATGGAAATCATCGGACAATGTCAACTCCAAATAGAGCTTCGATTTCACACAGTACGAGTCATGAATCTTCTAACAAGAGAAGAAAGAAATTGCAAGTCATCAGACAAAGTCAACTCCAAAGACTGCTTCGATTTCACACAATACAAGTCATGAATCTTCTAACAAGAGAAGAAAGAAATTGCAAGTCATCAGACAAAGTCAACTCCAGCACAATATCTTCACAAACAATTGTCTTTTCCGAAACGTAACCTCCATCATGCGCGGAGTAGATGTGAACTCTAGTCCCGCCGGCCGAGAAATGCCATAGCCAACTCGCTCTCCTTAATTTATAGCTATCGGCGCCTCAGCAGCATGCAGGCGTGCATCGCGTGCGTGCTAGCTACTAGCACGAGGCTTGGCTTCCCGCCCATTTATGGCGTGATTAATTGAAGAGTAAGGGCTTGTTATTCTTTGTTTTTATGGAAATTAAATTTTATTTCTATGGAAATCATCGGACAATGTCAACTCCATATAGAGCTTCGATTTCACACAGTACGAGTCATGAATCTTCTAACAAGAGAAGAAAGAAATTGAAAGTCATCAGACAAAGTCAACTCCAAAGACTGCTTCGATTTCCCACAATACAAGTCATGAATCTTCTAACAAGAGAAGAAAGAAATTGAAAGTCATCAGACAAAGTCAACTCCAAAGACTGCTTCGATTTCCCACAATACAAGTCATGAATCTTCTAACAAGAGAAGAAAGAAATTGAAAGTCATCAGACAAAGTCAACTCCAAAGACTGCTTCGATTTCACACAATACAAGTCATGAATCTTCTAACAAGAGAAGAAAGAAATTGAAAGTCATCAGACAAAGTCAACTCCAAAGACTGCTTCGATTTCACACAGTACGAGTCATGAATCTTCTAACAAGAGAAGAAAGAAATTGCAAGTCATCAGACAAAGTCAACTCCAAAGGCTGCTTCGATTTCACACAATACAAGTCATGAATCTTCTAACAACAAAAGAAAGAAATTGGAAGTCATAAGACAAAGTCAACTCCAGCACAATATCTTCACAAACAATTGTCTTTTCCGAAACGTAACCTCCATCATGCGCGGAGTAGATGTGAACTCTAGTCCCGCCGGCCGAGAAATGCCATAGCCAACTCGCTCTCCTTAATTTATAGCTATCGGCGCCTCAGCAGCATGCAGGCGTGCATCGCGTGCGTGCTAGCTACTAGCACGAGGCTTGGCTTCCCGCCCATTTATGGCGTGATTAATTGAAGAGTAAGGGCTTGTTATTCTTTGTTTTTATGGAAATTAAATTTTATTTCTATGGAAATCATCGGACAATGTCAACTCCAAATAGAGCTTCGATTTCACACAGTACGAGTCATGAATCTTCTAACAAGAGAAGAAAGAAATTGCAAGTCATCAGACAAAGTCAACTCCAAAGACTGCTTCGATTTCACACAATACAAGTCATGAATCTTCTAACAAGAGAAGAAAGAAATTGCAAGTCATCAGACAAAGTCAACTCCAGCACAATATCTTCACAAACAATTGTCTTTTCCGAAACGTAACCTCCATCATGCGCGGAGTAGATGTGAACTCTAGTCCCGCCGGCCGAGAAATGCCATAGCCAACTCGCTCTCCTTAATTTATAGCTATCGGCGCCTCAGCAGCATGCAGGCGTGCATCGCGTGCGTGCTAGCTACTAGCACGAGGCTTGGCTTCCCGCCCATTTATGACGTGATTAATTGAAGAGTAAGGGCTTGTTATTCTTTGTTTTTATGGAAATTAAATTTTATTTCTATGGAAATCATCGGACAATGTCAACTCCAAATAGAGCTTCGATTTCACACAGTACGAGTCATGAATCTTCTAACAACAAAAGAAAGAAATTGGAAGTCATAAGACAAAGTCAACTCCAGCACAATATCTTCACAAACAATTGTCTTTTCCGAAACGTAACCTCCATCATGCGCGGAGTAGATGTGAACTCTAGTCCCGCCGGCCGAGAAATACCATAGCCAACTCGCTCTCCTTAATTTATAGCTATCGGCGCCTCAGCAGCATGCAGGCGTGCATCGCGTGCGTGCTAGCTACTAGCACGAGGCTTGGCTTCCCGCCCATTTATGGCGTGATTAATTGAAGAGTAAGGGCTTGTTATTCTTTGTTTTTATGGAAATTAAATTTTATTTCTATGGAAATCATCGGACAATGTCAACTCCAAATAGAGCTTCGATTTCACACAATACAAGTCATGAATCTTCTAACAAGAGAAGAAAGAAATTGAAAGTCATCAGACAAAGTCAACTCCAAAGACTGCTTCGATTTCCCACAATACAAGTCATGAATCTTCTAACAAGAGAAGAAAGAAATTGAAAGTCATCAGACAAAGTCAACTCCAAAGACTGCTTCGATTTCACACAATACAAGTCATGAATCTTCTAACAACAAAAGAAAGAAATTGGAAGTCATAAGACAAAGTCAACTCCAGCACAATATCTTCACAAACAATTGTCTTTTCCGAAACGTAACCTCCATCATGCGCGGAGTAGATGTGAACTCTAGTCCCGCCGGCCGAGAAATGCCATAGCCAACTCGCTCTCCTTAATTTATAGCTATCGGCGCCTCAGCAGCATGCAGGCGTGCATCGCGTGCGTGCTAGCTACTAGCACGAGGCTTGGCTTCCCGCCCATTTATGGCGTGATTAATTGAAGAGTAAGGGCTTGTTATTCTTTGTTTTTATGGAAATTAAATTTTATTTCTATGGAAATCATCGGACAATGTCAACTCCAAATAGAGCTTCGATTTCACACAGTACGAGTCATGAATCTTCTAACAAGAGAAGAAAGAAATTGCAAGTCATCAGACAAAGTCAACTCCAAAGACTGCTTCGATTTCACACAATACAAGTCATGAATCTTCTAACAAGAGAAGAAAGAAATTGCAAGTCATCAGACAAAGTCAACTCCAAAGGCTGCTTCGATTTCACACAATACAAGTCATGAATCTTCTAACAACAAAAGAAAGAAATTGGAAGTCATAAGACAAAGTCAACTCCAGCACAATATCTTCACAAACAATTGTCTTTTCCGAAACGTAACCTCCATCATGCGCGGAGTAGATGTGAACTCTAGTCCCGCCGGCCGAGAAATGCCATAGCCAACTCGCTCTCCTTAATTTATAGCTATCGGCGCCTCAGCAGCATGCAGGCGTGCATCGCGTGCGTGCTAGCTACTAGCACGAGGCTTGGCTTCCCGCCCATTTATGACGTGATTAATTGAAGAGTAAGGGCTTGTTATTCTTTGTTTTTATGGAAATTAAATTTTATTTCTATGGAAATCATCGGACAATGTCAACTCCAAATAGAGCTTCGATTTCACACAGTACGAGTCATGAATCTTCTAACAAGAGAAGAAAGAAATTGAAAGTCATCAGACAAAGTCAACTCCAAAGACTGCTTCGATTTCCCACAATACAAGTCATGAATTTCTAACAAGAGAAGAAAGAAATTGAAAGTCATCAGACAAAGTCAACTCCAAAGACTGCTTCGATTTCCCACAATACAAGTCATGAATCTTCTAACAACAAAAGATAGAAATTGAAAGTCATCAGACAAAGTCAACTCCAAAGACTGCTTCGATTTCACACAATGCAAGTCATGAATCTTCTAACAAGAGAAGAAAGAAATTGAAAGTCATCAGACAAAGTCAACTCCAAAGACTGCTTCGATTTCACACAATACAAGTCATGAATCTTCTAACAAGAGAAGAAAGAAATTGCAAGTCATCAGACAAAGTCAACTCCAGCACAATATCTTCACAAACAATTGTCTTTTCCGAAACGTAACCTCCATCATGCGCGGAGTAGATGTGAACTCTAGTCCCGCCGGCCGAGAAATGCCATAGCCAACTCGCTCTCCTTAATTTATAGCTATCGGCGCCTCAGCAGCATGCAGGCGTGCATCGCGTGCGTGCTAGCTACTAGCACGAGGCTTGGCTTCCCGCCCATTTATGGCGTGATTAATTGAAGAGTAAGGGCTTGTTATTCTTTGTTTTTATGGAAATTAAATTTTATTTCTATGGAAATCATCGGACAATGTCAACTCCAAATAGAGCTTCGATTTCACACAGTACGAGTCATGAATCTTCTAACAAGAGAAGAAAGAAATTGCAAGTCATCAGACAAAGTCAACTCCAAAGACTGCTTCGATTTCCCACAATACAAGTCTTGAATTTCTAACAAGAGAAGAAAGAAATTGAAAGTCATCAGACAAAGTCAACTCCAAAGACTGCTTCGATTTCCCACAATACAAGTCATGAATCTTCTAACAACAAAAGAAAGAAATTGAAAGTCATCAGACAAAGTCAACTCCAAAGACTGCTTCGATTTCACACAATGCAAGTCATGAATCTTCTAACAAGAGAAGAAAGAAATTGAAAGTCATCAGACAAAGTCAACTCCAAAGACTGCTTCGATTTCACACAATACAAGTCATGAATCTTCTAACAAGAGAAGAAAGAAATTGCAATTCATCAGACAAAGTCAACTCCAGCACAATATCTTCACAAACAATTGTCTTTTCCGAAACGTAACCTCCATCATGCGCGGAGTAGATGTGAACTCTAGTCCCGCCGGCCGAGAAATGCCATAGCCAACTCGCTCTCCTTAATTTATAGCTATCGGCGCCTCAGCAGCATGCAGGCGTGCATCGCGTGCGTGCTAGCTACTAGCACGAGGCTTGGCTTCCCGCCCATTTATGGCGTGATTAATTGAAGAGTAAGGGCTTGTTATTCTTTGTTTTTATGGAAATTAAATTTTATTTCTATGGAAATCATCGGACAATATCAACTCCAAATAGAGCTTCGATTTCACACAATACAAGTCATGAATCTTCTAACAAGAGAAGAAAGAAATTGGAATTCAACAGACAAAGTCAACTCCAAAGAGAGCTTCGATTTCACAGAATACGAGTCATGAATCTTCTATGAGATGAGATTGTTTCTGTTGATCCAAGAATTTTCTGTTCGCGCACGAAGATTCTTCAAATTTCTTACGTTTTATGCGCATCATCAGCGAAGCACCTTGCCTCTAGTTGGTTATTTTGTCGGCAGGATAGATTTTTTTCTCTCCGAGGTCCATTTCTTATTCGATTTTGAAACCCATTTCGTGCACGACTTTCCATGTAATGTCTTGTTTTTTTTTTAAATTTTTATTTATTAATATTATTGAAATTAAAATTTTTCTCGACCATTAAAATTGTTCTACTATACCATTTATCGCGCAAGTTAAGAATAACGGTTTGTTTTATAAGAATTAAACATTTTAAATAATAATTCGCCTTAAATCATTTCAAAGTTTTATATTGTCTATTTCTTGCTTTCGGAATTTGTTTCAATATGAAGTTCTCATTTTCTAACTCAACTTCTTTTTGATTGCACTTTATTTCTATTATTTATATTTATTTTTTATTATTTTGACCTTCCTAGGTGTTGATTGTGAGGAATTTTCATTTCATTACCTTGTCAACCCACTGGACTTTAAAATTAAGGATGTTTAGGGTATGTGAGTTAATATGTTAACAGTTTTTTTTAAATATTTTTTGACTAACTAAACGAGTGATTAAGCAATTCAAGATTAAGTTCCAGATATGATGACTCTAAGACATTTCTATCCTATCACTTAGGCAACACACTGGATTTTTATTATTACTGCCACGCATGATGAATTAACATGTTTTCATAATATCGTGGCTCCATTTTTCGTTGTTTATTATTTGTGTCGAGGCTCTAGATCGCCTCGCCGAGTCCTCATACTGTAGAACGTCGTATGACAGCTCATTTCTTCTTAACTTTCATGGGGATCAATCCCCAATATCAGTACTTTCAAAAGTTGTAAGATAAGTTGGGTTACTTCACCCTATTCTGTCATCTACAGTGGTTTCCAACTCTTCTGTGGAGTTTCAAGGTACTGACATTAATTCCGGGCATCCTTGTTAAAATTGTTTAATTTCTGTCCTCGGACCTGGTGAGATTATTATTGTTATTGTCAACTTGCCTCAGAAACCCGCCATAAATATGAATATTCGTGTTTTACGATTTGGCTTCTACACTAGATGTTTTGCATTTGGGCATGACATTGTAAGTCTTTGATCAGCGGGCATTTTCACATTTTTTCTGGGCAAATTTGAATATCTGCTGTTTTAGCGAGACACTGGAGTTTTATGAATTTAGCTTGGTAGGAATGGCGAAAGAAAAGAAAAGCCCTTTCTTGTCTCTTTTTTGCCCCAGGACGTTCAAACAAACAAACAAACAAACAATAATTCATGCATCCATAAGGACGTGACATTTGAGCGAATGTTTTTAAAACCGATAAATTTGTAACTCAAACCCGCATCCGTTCTCTCAGTACTGACATGGCATCGAGTGGAACCAATTTATTTGATTCTGGCATTGTTTTATTCTCATTCGTCTTGTCTGTATTTAGCATAATGGTAACCGGTGTTGGTGATGATGAACAGCATCATTGATGATGATGATGATGATGATGATGCTGATGAAGGCCCACGTTTTATTTTCCCAACAATCAATGGAATCGACTCACGCCGCTTTTGTTGTTGTTGTTCACGGTGATGATGATGACGATGATGACGGGGATGATTAACTGATCGCAAACTTGGTGATGATGATGGTGATAAAAAGACTTATAATTTCGATAATTTATTCGCCATATCGTAGCTGATATCGTCAGCAATAAATTTCTTTGTTTCGTCCTTCTTTTGCACAACGATGACGTAACGCATTCCCGATCAGTCATTGGCTGAGAAACATTTGACCCTTTAATGACATCACAAATTCTAGTATTACAAGGTCAGTTCAAACAACGAACTACTTTTTTTGATTTTGAAAAAAAAAAGATTTATTGTGATACAATAATAAATTAAATAACAAGTTAATAAGACGTTAATTACGTGTGTATAGTCGATGCTAGCGTAATAGGTTAGCTAATTATTTCAGCCGCCCAAATGTTTATTGGTTGATTGTTTTAAAGATTAAAGATACATTTTCATTCATTGATAGATGTCGCCCTCACCCTGATCATCATCATCTCTCCGCTAACAAGCTCATGCATATGCATGCAGTAATTAAGGGTCCAATATAAAACTTTGCGCAAGGCTTGACTAGTCCCAAAGTTTGCTCGGCTGACCATATTTTCTCTCCGAACTTGAGGCTATATTTAGCGCCCGGGGGAAATACCAATCAGTTGGTTAAATATTTATTTCGTCAACGTTGCAGTAGGAGTTTCGATTAAATTCTGGATTTTATCTCAAAGTTCAAGGTCTGTTGATTTTAAATTATTTTTCGGGTAATTGTAAAAAAAAATTGATCTTAAATCGCACAAAGAATGCGTTTACTGATAATTTCTGCATCCACGTATTTTATCCGATATTTTGTGCGCTTCATGAATCCCGAGGTGATGTCAGGACACGTCCTGCCCGCTCCCTCATCAGAGGGCGCTCCCTGGCGACTCAGGCCGGGTAACGAACATGTGATGAGGATGATTACTAAATTATTATTATTATTATTAATAAATTGAATAAATTAAAATCATTTATATAACCTCGCATTGCATTTCGTTGCTGTGAACGTCAAAACTCTGACAACCGTCTACGCCATGCATCATTTTTTTTTATGTTATATCGATATTCTGCTCGATATATCGACGCCTTCATTCATGGCAAGACAATGACATACGGTCGCAATCAGCGCTTCTACACTAATTTTACATAAATAAAAATCCCATAATTAACCGATAGCTGGTCATAATTCACAAATACTTTATTTTAAAAAGTAATGCCGTGAAATGTGGGATGGTCTTCTTTAAAGTATATTGTAAATAACTATTGTAACATTAAATATTGTAATTAATATGACACTGTTACTCTTATTATATCACTTACTATGCAAATATCTGCCTTTAATAAATAATGTTTAACCTAACACAAGTTTTTAAATGCCACCTAAATGTAAATATCAGGTGGTTTAGCCCACAGCATTCTTTTTAACCAAAGTTATCACCAGCAACTTTTCATGATGAAGAGGGTGATGGAAGGGATTGTTGTTGTTTTTGTTGCTGTTATAAATTATATAGCGCCAAAGGATTCGTCACGAACCATCATCATCATCATCACCTATTTTCCAGCATTTAATAAAATGTAAAAGTAAAATATCGTATTAACATTAATTTTCTTTAAAAAAATAACACAAAAAACAAAATAATAATAGTAACTTAATAATAGAACATCATTATCAGCACCCTTCAAGTGGATGTTCAAACGTTTTAGTTTTGAAGATGCTGTCAACTCAATCACATCAATCCGTCACTTTGTCCAGGTGTTCATCATCATTATCATCATCAAACGTCGTCATTATTATTGTTATTATTATTATTATTATTATTATTATTATTATTATTATTATTATTATTATTATTATTATTATTATTATTATTATTATTATTATTATTATTATTATTATTATTATTATTATTATTATTATTATTATTATTATTATTATTATTATTATTATTATTATTATTATTATTATTATTATTATTATTATTATTATTATTATTATTATTATTATTATTATTATTATTATTATTATTATCATTATTATTATTATTATTATTATCAGCGGCAGATATTAATATAAGTGAAAGAGAGTTTTTGAATCAATTAAAATCTAATTATTTTATAAGTAGTAAAGTAGTCGCCATTGTCATCCTCCCCATTCTCGCCATCATCATTATCATCATCAACATCATCATCATCATCATCACCATCACCATTATTATTATTATTATTATTATTATTATTATTATTAGTATTATTATTATTATTATTATTATTATCATCATCATCACTATCACCATTATTATTATTATCATCATCATCTTCTTCTTCTTCTTCTAAGTAGATGTAATAGTAGTCGTAGGTTGAAATCACGACGAAAGACTTTGATTTGAAAATTGAATGATCGTGTTATGTTGTGAGTGAGTTTCATGTTCTTGTGTCTTGCAATTATCAGAATTACCGGAAATGACTTAAGTAATAGGACCTCTTGTTCGGATTTTTGTCGTCAGCATAAATAATAACAATGATTCTATTTCCAGACATCACCCGGTCATCATCATCATGATCGTCATCATCACCATCACCATCATCAACTAATTACTCGGTCTATTTTGATAAATCGAGACAATGTTTGTTGGTTAACGGAATCCGCTTCCACCAGCACACGACTTGTTTAATATTCGTGAATTTTAAGTAGGCTGCTCATAAATATTCATCAATGGTGTCCCACTGAATGGTGATGAGACAAAGGCTGGATCGTAATTCGGAACAATACAATTACATTGACGAGCCTTAAGCGATGATGACGATGACGATGGTAGTGATGATGATGACGATAACGACGACGACGACGACGATGATGATGACGATGATGACGACGACGACGACGATGATGATGATGGTGACGACGACGATGATGATGGTGGTGATGACGACGTTGATGATTCCATGGAGTCTTGACGTAGTTCCATCATCGATGACGTCATCGTCGAAGCTAATTGCATCCTTCGGCAGACGTCATTAATTACGACCATCTCCTACAATGGCCTCCGGTGCTCCAGGTATCCGTAGGGAGATGAACACCTGGATTTCTTCCAATCATCACTCCACCTGAGCCACCACTGAGCATGTCATATTCTGCACCTGTTCTTAAATAATGATGCTGGTGACGATGATGATGATAATGATGATTATTATAATATAATAATAATAATTATTATTATTTATTATTATTATTATTATTATTATTATTATTATTATTATTATTATTATTATTATTATTATTATTATTATTATTATTATTATTATTATTATTATAAATTACCATTAATTACTGGTGAGCGGATTGGCTCACAATTTCAGCTAATGTCTTAATTATCACCTACTATTATTACATCAATTAATAATCATCGTCAACATCATCGTCATCATCATCATCAACAACAATGATATCTTAGTCACTGCATGATGACCACCTCTTACAAAGTAGCAATTAAGATCTCCCTTCCCTTCATTCATTCATTTGTTCATTCATTCATTCATTCGCTCATTCATTCGTTCGTTCGTTTACTCATTCGCTCAGTACCACTTGAAAATTCAATGCAGGTAAATCACATGTACACCTGTATCGTGTGTGTGCTTGTGCTTGCGTGTGTGTGTGTTCGTGTAATCTCTGTACTCAAATGGCTGTAGGCCCAAGATCTGTGTAAAGCTACGATTCTGCTCGGATGATTTAATGTTAGGCTGGATTAACTGGATAGATGGATGGGAGAAAGAATAGGTAAATGAATGGATCGACACAGAGTAAATACACTTCCTTTGAATCATATTTTCAAAAATTATTAGCTATAATTATTCCTATTGTAATGAATCGTAAACTTAAATACAAATTTTTTTTAAATTATTTGCCAAAATATCCTGGTTAATAGTTTTAAAATCTCTGAACAAATTTGAGTGAGGGTGATGTGCATCTAAAAATAGTACTGGTTACTCAATCACAACAGTAACAACAACAACAACAATAATAACTCATTAATATGCAAAAATCATGAATGATGTCAGCGATATTACAATGACGACCTGCTTTGGGCAAAAGCGAAATAACTATTAGCTGACGCGATAAGGACACACGTTATCGGAAACGATATTTTATTTATTATTGTTGTTGTTGTTGTCGTTGTTGTTATTGTTCAATTTCTCAAATTAATTTTTATTTTATTCAGTCTGCAATGATTTGCATAATGTCTGATTTAGTCCATTGTTGTTATTGTTTTTGATGAGAAGACCACCTACGAATAAATAACAGCCTACGTGGTGATGATGATAACGATGATGTTGATGATAGCGACGACTATGACGATGAAAGTGATAAATAAATAAATCATTCATCGGGTCTCATTGCGTGACAAAATATAACCCAATGCAGGATTTGTCACGAATCCGTTGAAATTGTGTTCTAAGTTTAAATCCACTGCAGAGATGGATGGATGGATGGATGGATGGATGGATGGATGGATGGGTAACTGGATAAAGAGGTGAAAGAAATGAAGAAAGAATACATTAGCTTGTATGTTGAAATTGATAAATGACATTTATGATTAGCTAAGGTACAAGACAATGATGATGACGGCGACCATGTTGATGGTGGTGATGATGATAGCGATTGTCTGCGAATCGATTCCAACGTGAGGCAGAAATTTCTAAAAGAAATTGTGACCTCACAGAGAGATCCTGTTCTTAAAATCCCACGTTGGATGTTGTCGATTGAATATAATTACTTTGGAGGATAATGCCCAACTGCCTTAAAATAAATATTAACAATTGAGTAATTACTTCGGAATTGTTATTAAAAAAATAAGAGTAAATAATGCTCTTAATTGTGGATTAATTATGCACAATTAGGTGCACCTGACGAACCCGGGTCTATCCTCCGGAAGGAAGTGATCCTGCTGTTCAAGAAGCTAATAATATAATAATATCGATAATATGATAATTACTTTTACCGATAATATCGGTGATAATTGCTTTTAAGCCTATTTAAAATAGGACAAAATTATTGTTTAACAAAGTTATTACGAGGACAATAATTTATTTCAATAACAAATGTAACTTCTCTTCTAAATAGGCCTTTTTAAGCCACACTTAACGGTGCTAGATTGAAATTGAGGACGACAGTGATGATAGTAGTATCTTATTGTGATGGAGGTGAATATGATATTGATTATGATGATGATGATAATAGTAAATCGATCGATTCAATACTTTGAATGAATTAAACTGATGGATTTCTATGGAATCACTTAGCAAGCCATTCAACAACAACAATAACAGCAACAACAACAACTGCAAGACTATAGTAAAGCCTCAGCGACTCGAACAACAAAAGGCAACAGCTCAGAAACTAACTTAAAAGTTAATTTACAACGATTTTCATTTAAGGACAGTCAGCCACCTTTTTACTGCGTTCGACACTTTAAAGCGACCACAAAAACATCAAAGCTCTCGCCAAACGCTTTGACAACAAAAATCTCGGCTTTTTGAGCTTTATTGTTGTTGTTGTTGTTAGGCTTGCTAACTTCAGTTGTAAAAAAGTAAGTTAGTGATGGAAGGAAGGAAGAAAGAAAGGAAGGAGTTATGGATGAACGAGGGGGGTTGGTACTGGAGTGAATGATTGAGTTACGATGAGCTGTTGGCTGATTGTTAAAAGCTGAACAAAATTTCTGCAAACCGCGACTTCTTGACGACCTTTGGACTTTTCAAGTTCTTTGCATTGTAATTACGTGACTCACAACAACAACAACAATTATTATTACTATTATTATTATGGTGTCCATTAATTTAGAATTAATGACTGTATAATTACTTGAGCCAGTTTAGTCATTAACACATTTCACAGCACTTTTGGGATCGCTGCAAGTCGTGGTTTCGAAATAATTTTCAGATCTAATACTTCCGCTCTCGGACGTTTTGGCAACAACATACGTGCATAAATAAGGTGTCCACGGTAGAGAGGCTCGTAGTTAATTAAAAAACCTCTACAAAGTTGTGCTTGCCTGTAGTGCTGTAGACTGAATACCTGAGCAAAAATAGATTACAGGCGAGACAAACGCTAAGCGAATAGTTTGATTTTTTTAGTTGTAAACATTTGCACCTGAATTTGCATTTGAAAGGTCGTGAGAGTTTTGTTGCACAAAATTGTTGCCTGATTATGAAACACTGTTTTGCTGAACGAGTTACGTTTTATTCACATGCAGATACAAAGTCAAGCTATCGGAAGTTTGTTCCCAAAGTCTTGTTCGTCATGGACGTCAATGGCAGAAGGCCGACGTTGATGCTGTTCGTTCTTTTGTTGACTTCAATGTGCGACCCCGTTTTGTCCCTAAGCTTTTCTGTAAAGGAGAACTCCCCTGAAAACACGTTGGTCGTCGACCTGCCGAGGCAGTTCAAACTCGGTGTTCCTGACAACCAAATTCCCAACCTGAGCTTCACCATTTCGAATCCTTATCAGAAGTACTTCAGCTTCTCGAGCAATGCCGAGTTGAGATGCTCCGACATTCCATTGGACCGTGAAGAATTGTGCCACGGATCGGGACAGTGCGTACTAAGGCCGAGAATTTCTCTCGTCAGTCCGAAACAATACTTTCAAAACATCGACTTGAGTATCGTGGTTCAAGACGAGAACGACAACGAACCCATCTTCAGCTCACCAGTTTTCACTCTCAATATTTTAGAGAACGTTCAAACGGGAAGCTTGTACAACTTGATTCTTGCAACGGACAGAGACGTTGGCTCAAATGACATTCAAAAGTATGAAATCGACGAAGAGGATGCTTTCGATTTGCCTTTTGAACTACATACCAAAGTCCAGAACAGGATAATAAAACAAGTCGCACTGAGAGTTAAGAACGAACTAGACAGAGAAAAAGTTCCCTCTTATCAGTTCAAGGTCAAGGCCATTGACGGAGGTCAACCGGAACCGAAGACTGGAACTTTGACCGTCAACGTGATCGTTGTGGATGTGAACGACAACTACCCGATGTTTGAGAAGTCCTTGTACGAGGTAAATATCGATGAAGATTTCCCTATCAATGAAGTCATCCTTAGCGTCAAAGCCACAGATGCCGACGAAGGACCAAACGGTGAGATCAAATACGAGATTGGCCTTGGTCAGTGGGAGGCGGAAAGGACCTTCCAGTTGGACGAAATTACGGGAGAATTGAGACTCGTCGATTCGTTGGACCACTCAATCAACTCCAACTATTCCATAGAAATCACGGCGACTGATTTAAGCCAGGAAGGTTTCACGAACTACTCGAGAATTGAAGTGACTGTCAACGACATCAACAACAACGCTCCTCAGCTTTTTCTCAATCCTTTGAATCAAGATGGAGAAGCAGAATTTTATGAAAACGTAGAAATCGGTTCCTTCGTCTTCCACTTGCACGCGAAGGATGCCGACAGTGGAGACAATGGCAGGGTCAACTGTTCCATAGCCTCATCTTTTCCAGATGATGCTTTTGCTCTAAAACCCGCTTCAGGTTACAACGAATTTAATATGACGACAGCAGTTGAACACATTGACAGAGAAACAACCTCTTCCTATCAATTGACCATTCGATGCGAAGATTTTGGTTCGCCTGTGTTGACATCGACCACAGACATTGTCATCAAGATCTTAGATGTTGACGACAATCCACCGTTTTTTGAGAAGCCTCTCTACGTTGTTGAAATAGAGGAAAACAATCAGGTCAATCAGGTGCTTCTCCAGGTAAGAGCAGATGATCTGGATTCTGACATCAACGCTTCGATGAGGTTTCGCCTTTCTCCTGACAGTACCAGGGAGATGGAAGGATTCGTAAAAGTTGACGAACACACGGGTGTCATAACAGCTCTTCAATCGTTCGATTACGAAGCTCAGCATGAGTACCGTTTCACTGTTATGGTGGACAACACGTGCCGCAATTGTCCACACCAGGAAGGATCCCCGACTACCAGTACGTCAGAGGTGTTGCTAAAAGTAATCGACAAGAACGATAACTCGCCAGAGTTTTCGAGAAGATTGTATCAGTTTGAAATCCCAGAAAACTCTCCGATGTCCACCGACGTTGGATCTCTCAGAGCCATAGACAAAGATTCCGAACCATTTAATGGGTTCACTTTCCACATTGAAGAACAGTCTTCCTCGTTCATCCCTTTCCATGTAGACCCAGTAACCGGTAAAATAACAACCACTGCACATCTGGACAGAGAAGTCACGGCTTCTTACAACTTCACTGTGAGAGTTGTTGACTCAAACGACCCTGACCTTTCTTCTTCGGTTCCTGTAGAGATCATTATAATCGATCTCAATGATAACAATCCAATATTCCTCTCTGATTGTCAAAATTCCAAGACGGATTTGGGAGTTGTAGAGACGGAAGTGGTGGAAGTTTGTCGTTTTGTGGCGCAAGATGCCGACGAGGGTGTCAACGGGGAAGTAAAGTACTCGCTCGTCAGAGAAGTTTCTCACAAGATTTTCAATATTAGTTCGGACGGAACTTTGTATCTCAGGACATACAGCCTCATCGATGCTCCTAAAGATCTATTCGTTAATTCTACAGCTGTTTTAAACGTCACGGTTCTGGCCAAAGACAACGGAAAACCTCCTCTTTTCAGCATTATTAAGACGACAGCAGAAATCAACTTACTGCCCGTTTTTTCAATGCAGGCTCTCAGAGAGAGGCGCGATGGTTACTTTGCGGGCCGCTTAGACAGAATCCTTATGCTGTGTGGTGTAATCTTTGGAATTCTACTGCTACTGGCGATTTTAGTGGCTATTATTGTTTATAGAAAGAAAAAAGCTCAGGACCAATCACACAGACCTCGATGCGATATTCAGGTGAAGCAACCACTGAGCATTCCAAAAGATCCAAATGCCAATAGTGACGGCATGGACAGTGCCGATGAGACTGATAATTTGAAGTCAACGAACGACAATAATAGCAACAACAACAAAATTCCCATCCTCCCTCCCAATAAGAAATTCTACGACGAAGATAATGGACAAACTCTGAAATATGATTTTTCCGATACGGGCAATTATTCATCAATAAGCAGTTCACTCAAGAAGAAAGGTAAAAACGGAAATGGTAATCAGTTCAGTCTAACTAAGAAAAGGGTAAGTTCGCGGCCTTTGAATTATTTTCAGTGACAATTATGTAATTCTAATTGCGATGTCTGGTTTTCGTTAATAATTCCTGTTTTTGTAAGAATTCTTTCATGTTACAGAAAGGCTCGATAGGAGACAAGAACCAGGACAAAAAGGATGTCATTTATAAACCATCAGCCGATCCACCAAAGAAACAACCGATTTTCTTCAAACCCCAGACCTCTTCAGATGAACCAGACGCGGCTTTAAATGGGTCCGAGAGAGATCTACAATCATCTCCCTCCGTCACTTTTAATCAAGGATCGAAAGTGAATGTTAATATCTGGGAAGGTACACCTAAGAATCGAGAGAATGACTGCGATTCTGGCCTTTACAGATACAGCACGAGTCCGGCAGTCGAAGAGGATTATCCGTACAAATATTCCGTGTCGACATTCTTCGATAATCAAAATAACGCGAAAAAGTCTACCTATCAAAACTCACCCCCGAAAGATCCCATCTACTGATGCTAAACATGCGTATCTGTGTGCTTTTCTAACGAGCTATTTTGTTGTTGATGTTAGTGATCTTGCCCCTTGACGATTGTGCACGCAACTTTCAATGTGAACATTCCTCGTTTCATGATATCTCGATCCATTTTCAAAATATTGTTTACGAGCGGACGAGACTAGTCCCTCGAGACCACTCTAGTGTTTACCTCTAATCGGAGGATGATAATGATTCCAGTGTTGACATTAAGTTTTTATCTGATGCGTCCGTCAATTGCTTTTCTGCTGCCCGCATGCATCGCAATGAATCCCAGGTTCCCACGGCACTTCAAATAATCAAAGTGCCTGCGCAGAGCTCGTATTTTGCAATTTGCAAATGCTTTTCGTCCGAGCGGACTATTTTGTTTTTACAGTCTCGTCTCTTTTTGTGAATATTATTTTTTTTTTATAAATAAATGAAGTCAAACCAGGGTTTGTTTGAAAAATTTACCTAGAATCTACAACAGCAACCAACTAGGAAACCAAAGAAGCATTAATGGGCTTAGAAAGTTCTAAGCTTCTCCGAAGGAAGCTTTCAGACGAAAGTTTGTCTATTGTTTTTAAAACGAACGAGCGAGGTGACCAAACGTGGTGTTTGCTTGAAGGAGAACATTGCACAACATAATAACTGACCTAACATTCACCAGACACTAACATAAAAGTGTAGCTCGAAGCAATGAATCACGAGCAATAAATTAAAATGTAGTTCGAGAAGTTATGAAGGTTATGTCTGTCATCAGATGGGAAAATTTCTAGGAACTTCTTGAGAATGTGACCACCCACTGGAGATGAGAGCTCTTCACTCTGGGCCTCCTCTCTGTAACGAATGAATCATTCTAAAGTTATCTGTTAGTTAAAGCATAATTGGCTCTTCACGTCCTTAATGTGACATTTAATAAATTCACACCAGGCATTGTGAACCTTGAATCTTATCTTGAATCATCAATATGTATTACCCAAATGAATGATCACTCTATAACACATACCAAGTGCAAGAGTGTTAGTTTTTGGCCTCAAGTTAATTTCTTTGGAAAGTGTTAGGACCAAGTATATAAGTCTCAAGAATTTATGAATCACTTTGTATCCCACACATTTCAAATTGCCAACAAGCATTAATTTCCTGCTCATTATCACATTTTAAATGCTTGGCATTCTCTGACCAAATTAATCTAATTATATAAATTATATACATATAAATTGTCAGAAATATATAATATATATAATAGATATTTCTTACAATTTAATCTTCAGCATGGCACAATTTTTACTCCCATCAAATGCATGAGAAAAACTTACACAGATGTAATCAATTTCTTCTTGACTGATTGGCTGGCGACGAAATCTCAGTGGAAGAGACCATTCCTCGATTCCCGAACCTTTGGGTCTGCCAGTGGATCCCGAAGATGAAGAAGATGGCGCTTGGGTCTGGTGCTGCTGCATGGCTGGTTGTAACATAATTCCAATAATATAATGTAGTTCCAATTTTAATCATGTTCCTTTTCATATTGCTAACTTTGATTGTTGTAATTGTTGCTAATTATTTTGAAAAGTGCTCATCATTGATATTCAACTCAGGCTGAGTTCCTTAGTAAGACAAGTATTGATTTCTAAATAAATTATTTGTGCTTTGACAACATTTTTTTTCTTTGTGAGATTAATGAATGAAATTAAGATATTGAAAAAGACCTTCAGTAAGTCCAATCAATATCAAAAATTTCTAAGAACAAAAAAATCTTTATGAGCACATGAGCAGACGTCCAACCCACTTAATTTCGAGGGTCAAAATTTAGTATCTGCTACATTAGAGCACAATAATTGCCACTATCAAATTGGCAAACATATTTAAATGCCAAACAAATTATAAATTCATGAAACTAAAACTGAATATTTACCAGCGGCCAAGCGATTAGGAAACTTTATCAATGGTACGTGCTTTGCAACCTGTGTTACATTTAAAGGACTTATATTAGAGAATAAAAAAAAACCTTCAGCAGACAATTAACTGATTAACCATCATGCCACAAAACGTTCACAAAATTCAGCATACAAACATTAAAAACGAAAGTTCCGGTTAACCTTTATGATGCCCGATGAAGCCATGTTACCAAAACAAAGTCGTAATGGTGATGAAGAGAAAGATCTAGTTTAGTGAAATTAAAAAATCCTACTTAACGCTTTCTGAAAGTAAATAGTTGTATCAATCACTATATTTATAATGTATAAATGTATGAACTGTTATTTTAACATCTGTATTGAAATTCTATATTTTGTATTTTATTCATTTTCAAATTTTAGGAACAATTCAATTTCATGGGTGGGATCTAAATTTCCCATCATATCTACCACTAAGACGTATTTCTCAACGACTAAGCACTTCTTGATCTGTGAAAACGTATTCAAAGAGCTTTATAAGATGAAAATCAAGCACTCTAATACAGCCATAAGCAGACGTTCCTCAGAACTGTCAAAATTTCATTAGGTACAGACAATAGCCACATCACGCCCTGCTGAGTCAAGCATATTTAACGTAAACTTTTAACTGCTCCAAACCATGTGAATTAAATCCCAATCATTAACTCCAAATGTGGTCTTGAACTTACCATACTCAAATCGACACTATTTATTATCTCAAATCCTTAATATATGCATCTTCCGAGAAGACGAAGGTGGACTATATCCATTTGCCAATTTGAATAAATATTCACTCCTTTTATTTACAACGTACAAAATTCGAAGTGTTAAACATCATATATACCAGCAAGCGTTCTAATTTTTCAAAAGTGAATTAATAATGTGACAAATACTGTTTTTGAACACCTGCACTACATTCTTGGAACCATAGCCAGAGGACATCACTGAAGTGTGCAAAGTTCATAAGAAATATCATGCCATTGACTCAAAACTGTAATTCTGAAATCAGCTAAATAATTGCCACCTCCAGATTGATTTTTATCAAAATCAGAAAGCTGTACTTCCATAGAATCATCTCTTAGAGAATACTTGTAAGTGGTGGGACCCATGGGAAACATCCACAAGCCAAGGTCAACATTGTTCAGTTCAATGTGACATAAGTCATTCCACTGAAATGGGTGCATGTGAAATGTCCTTTTTAAAACCAGTTTGGGATCAGGTGAAGCTGGAAGCAAAAACCTAAACTTCAAGACTGAACCACTTTGAAATGACATTCCACAGGTCAGAGGAGAGGGCTGGTTTGATAGAACATCAGAAATAAAATGGACAGACTCTAAAGAAAACAAAGTGCCATTGTGAGATGATCTGAATTTGTGTTGAGTCCTGGATAATTCATCACATAAAGTTATTTTGTCACAAACTTTGGCTTGATGTTGGTGAGTTTTGTAATAGAATAGGCTTAAGTAGCTGAAGACAGTTTCTTTGTTATGAATTTTCTCTCTGTAACTTACAAATGATATGTTCTCAGCTTTGGAAGTGTAGAAGGTTTTATGAGTGCCCTCCATTATAAATTCCAAAGACTCGTCGAAAGGAATTGGATCTAAAATGTGTTGGCGATAACAGACCCAAGAGTTACCATCATTTCGGCTCGTTAGAGCCAAAGGAACGCCCACAAATGAGTAGCTCGTGTTGGCAGCACCAGCAAAGCCATGGGCATAACTGAAGTAATCTTCCAATCCAGTTCCTCTGATTTTGGGAGTTTTGAGACCATCAATGTAGACCAAAGGATCTGCTTGTAAGGCTGCCCATCTCTCTATGAGAGATCCTTCAAGATTAGGTCTCAAGTTGCGAACTTCAACCCCGACTCCTACCAAATGACCCCAACCTCCAGTTACTTGAACCACCTGTCGTTGTTTGTCAGTTTGACCAGAATGAAACACCTGTGAGATGTGCAGGTGACCTGTTTGGATAGGATTATAGAAATTTTTGGATTCACTCAGTTGGTAGCAGACCATTTTAGTCTGATCCTTTTGAGGTTTCAAAGAGTGAGGAGAATACCTCAACTTGATCTTAGCACTCTTCCAAAATGGCATGGGAAGATACAAATATCCAACATTCAGCAGGTCATTCCTCGTGATCTGGCCTTCCAAGCCAAAATGGCAATTCCTGTTCATTCTTCCGTAACCGGCGCCTCTGAAATCATTTGGAATTCCTCCAGATATGAACAGGGATTCAATGGAAACATTAACTTGTGGTGAAAGAGCTTCATCATAATTAATGGTTAAAAAGATGTCACCCCAATTTTGGACAACCTTCTCAGTTTTCATATGGAGAATAGTTATTAGGAAGGATGTAATGATGCCCAAATATTCATCCGCCTCATACAATGTCAACACTTTGTTTGGTTTAAGGGGTACACAAAACAAATTGCATCCAAGGTCAGATTGAGGGCCATTTGCAACAGGATCTTGCAGAAGTTCAGCCAAAATTTCGAGACTTTCAACATTTTCTTTGTTGATGCTGTTTGCTGTACCTTGAAAACCAAATGGAGCTTTCATGTAAGATATACTTGAATACTGTTTAACAGGACACTTCAATTCGTTACTAACACATTCCACTGTCATATTTAACAGATTAGGAGGATAATCATTGTCATCAATGTAATAAACTTTGGCACTTTTATCATAACAGAGTTGGGTAAAGGCTCCTATGCCTGATAACGGTTTTGTATTACGTGAAGTAAGTGGGTGATAGAATGGATAACTTCTCGACAGCATAATCTCTTTTAATGTATATGAAGTGTCTAATTCATCAAGTTCAATGACAATCCTCAAATCATCCATGTCATTAACAGTGAGGCTGTCAATATTGTCTGGAAAACTGGAAAACGGAGGTAAAATGTAAATGCGATATAAGCACCCGCAACCATAATCTTCAAATATTTTTACCGTTCTTTTTTCATACGACAAATGAAACGAAAAGTCTGGAGAAAGGGGATTTGCAGTATCAGGATTAGAACTGGTCATTTCTGAAAACGATTCGTGCCTCATTCTTTTTGGCAAGTGAAGCAGATGATACTCTTTAGCAAAATAGCTTCTATGATATATCATACTAGATAATCCCCTAATCTTTGAGAATTGACTCTGGATCTGTCTTTGCAAGGGGGTATCAATATTCACTTTCCATGATGGATATAATTCCAACAACTTGGTTCTTCGTGGATAATTGTAATATAAAAAGCACACGAGAAACGCAAGGATAACATGTTTCCTAAAAAAGTAACACTTTCTACAAAAAATAATAACGAAATTCCTCATTTACAAATGTGCTCCAAAACCAAAACATCGCAGGTACTAATACAGGTTTAAAATGTAACAAATTTGTGTTAAATTAAAACTATCAAAACTGCACTTATAAAATGTGTATTATATTGAAGAAAATCACGATTAACAATAAGAAATTTATACAATTTTTAAATACATTTTAGCTTTATTTCAAAGAAAAATTACCTAGTGTTCGCAATGGCTGAAATTGAACGTATTCTTCAATTCCTTGCTATAACAACAAATTGTAAATTTGCCGTAATAATACTTTTGCTCAACTCAGCTATGTTGTCATAACATTATCATATGGATTTTGTTGATCAGTGAAAACGGGTTGGTACCGGAAAGCAGATCAGAACAGAACGTTTGATAGAAAGTTAGTTTGATCAGGTATTTGGATTCTGAATAATTTACTGGTTTAATTTGTTTTGATAATTATCTGGCCAAATCTTGTCGCGTTGCTTGTAATTGCGCTGCTGGTATTTTGCCTTGATGCGTGCACTAGAGCTATAACGTTTTTATTTGTTGAAATCAATTCTCAGCCTTTATTGTTTTTAAAGTTCTTTTATAAGTATATGTAATATTTTGTTTAAAATGCCTAAATTATTTAAAAATAGACGGACTAACTTTAAAAAATTGAGGCTCACTTTTCCAGATTCAAACAAGGGTCTGTAACATTATTGCATTTTGTTATTGTTATTTAACTATTATCTTTTTAATTTGGTTGCAATCCTGTGATGCTGGAGTCCACATCGTATAAAATGAATCTTTATGCAGAAAACCAACCATTGCTTCATTCAAAAAGTACAGCCTCCCTGCAGTCAGAGCCATCTTCGTCACCATCAATACCCAAGGTCATGTCGGGCAGTCTCGTCATTCCGATTGCCATCTGGGGCAAGAACCCCGTCACTCATTGCGTCTCGAGCATCCTCATGACCCCCGACCAAAGTCACATCGTCACCGGTTGCCATGACGGCCATCTTGCCATTTGGTCTTGTGAAGAAAACTTAAAAGTTTGACTTGTTACATTAAAAGTTTTGAGTGGTATTTAAAGTACAGGGACTGGATATCATCTTTGTACTTAATTAAGATTGATTAAGTAATTGATTATTACTATTATTATTATTATTACTATTATTATTATTATACTATTTGAAATCGTTAAATTTGATTTAGAATCGGATGCGAGACTTTCAGTGTCTGCATAATAACAAATTGTGACTCCTTTTACAATGCATTCCATGATTGTCTTGTTACTGATATTGATACATTGATACATTGATACGTTGATATTAGTTATAATAACATAACATGATTGCTGGTCATAAACTGTTCCATTAAAATAATTTATGCAGGTCTCACCTCAAATGATTCTTTTTGGCCACACCTCCCCGGTGACCTGTTTGGTCATGGCTTCCTCGTCTGACGAACAAAACTACGTCGTCAGCTCTTCCGATAACGGGTGAAATCTCGACGTGATTGGTTGACGTTACCAGGAATTAATCAATATGCCTCATTATGTATTCATGAATATTAATAAGAATTAATTAGTTAGCAGAATTGCTGATGCATGATGTGTTGCTTGCAGGGAGATGTGCTTGTGGGATTTGTCAGATGGAAGATGCGTTGAACACAACAAGATGACAGTAGTACATAGTTCTATGCAGGTGGCTATTGCTTGCTTGCTCTCACTCACTCACTCACTCACTCACTCACTCACTCACTCACTCACTCACTCACTCACTCACTCACTCACTCACTCACTCACTCACTCACTCACTCACTCACTCACTCACTCACTCACTCACTCACTCACTCACTCACTCACTCACTCACTCACTCACTCACTCACTCACTCACTCACTCACTCACTCACTCACTCACTCACTCACTCACTCACTCACTCACTCACTCACTCACTCACTCACTCACTCACTCACTCACTCACTCACTCACTCACTCACTCACTCACTCACTCACTCAATTCAATTCACTCAGAGTCACCAGCTGCTCCAAAACAGAGAGATTAGATTGATTTGCAATGGCTTCTACCCTGAAATACTCATCATGCACCCCAAAAGACTTGAAATCCTACTCACCCTCTCCTCTAACGTTCAACCCGATTGGATCAGCGCCCTCTGCGTGTTGCGTCCGGTCAACGAGGAAGGTCAGTGATGAAAAACTTTGATTTTTGATTGGTTGTTAAGTCCTGTCTTTTGTTTTGAAAGTGTTCCCCTTGTTGTCTTTGATTGGCCAATGATGGCTTTATCTCTTTAGTTGTTGTTTGGCTTTTAATCGGTTACATTATTTATTATAATTAATTCGTAGGTTAATTTTATGCAGTTATTTTAAATTTATTTATTATTTATAATTAAAACTTTATTTGTGTTTAGTTTTCGTTGAAATTAATCCTGAATTGCAAATCTTGTAAACCACCAGAAAACATTGTGGCAGTCACTAATTCTGGACTCGTCAAAGTGTGGACCATTCCTCATGGAGGCATTGTTGTCGTTAGTGGTTGTTGAATTTGTAGTTCACTTTCTTAACAACAACATCAACAACAGCAGCAGCAATGACATCTTTGTTGTTAGTAGTTGAATTTCTCCTTCCTTAACAACTACAACAACAACAACAACAGCTCGTGACATGCAGAGTTGCATCCTGACCTCAATTAAAGATTTAAACTTTTTTATGTTGTTGTTGCTGTTGTTGTTTAAGCCGAGCAGACGAAAAGCCAAAGTCGATTGCTTTCTGTTGTTCAAAGAGTTGAATTTTAAGTAAAAACTTAAACTTAAAGCCTTAAATGCCTCCTTTGCATTTTTTTGCATCTGTTATTATTAAAATATTTGGACCATCAGAAGCAGACCAGTCTAGGATAATAGATTGTAATTGCTAGTAATTTCTGTCATTTGTTGTCAGTCATTGTTATTGTTTTCATTGTTGTTATTGTTGTTACAACTTGATGTGTGCTGTAATAATTGTGTTTATGACTCAAGGTATTGTGATGTTCCATGTCTGTTAATTGTGAGGTTAACATTAATTTAATTTCATTATTACGGTATTAATTTAAAATCGTTTGTTAAATTCTTTTCATTTCAGAGAAACGTTTTGATTGAAATTTATTACAAATTCATTTTAAAAACAAAAAATTATTCAGGGCTCACAAATATTCGAAAATGAATCCAAGCAGACGAGATGCTTGAACGCCAAGATGCTCAAGTGTTGCATCTACAACCAGAGGACCCTACTCATTGTTTGCACCAAATACTGGCAGGTACCCACATGAACTTAAATGTTGTTTTCACTTCTTTGATGGTGTTTTTAGTGATGGTGGTGATGATGATGATGGAGGTGATGACGATGATGATGATGATGATTACAATTTGCAAAATGAAACCTTAAGAATTGGGGAAACTTAGACTGTTTACATGGAGTCACTTGACGGATGCACTTCCTGGCAGTGCAAGTTGCTGTGAGGTTTACGATATTATAATTATTACCATGAATATTTATTAGGAGTGTTGACCTTCACTTTCATGTCAACTTGGATGTCATCTTGGATGCTGTGACGATAGATTTATAACTTCTAGCAAAATTGTCGCAATGATAATGAGAATATTTATAAGTTATAACTGCTAAAACTGATGTTACTATTATTGCTATTACTGTTGTTGTTGTTGTCGTCGTCGTTGTTGTTGTTGTTGTTGTTGTTATGGTTTCCACTAAGATCATTAATATTGATATTATGATAATATAATTATTACCATGAATATTTATCTCAAGATTTACGACGCTTGCGACTTTTCCGTCCTCTGTTCGGAGTCGAGTCGAATTGGGGAGAGATGGATGGGTGGGGAGTTCATCTCCGCTCAAAAAGTCATTGTTTGGAGTAACAGGGGGCGGGGTTATCTCTACCACCTGCCCAGCAAGTGAGTGAGCCAACCCATTTATGCTAATTTTTGCACAAATTTCATTTTTTAAAAAACTCGAGGGTTTTATTTGGGTGGACCTTAATAAATTATAATAATATATGATAATTTATTTATTTATTTATTACTAATGATAATCAGACTTCTGAGGATGAGGAGGTAAACAAAATATTTCTAGGAGGTTTATTTAAATCCAAATAAGAGAGCACCAACTGTGGATTCATGCACCATTGGGTCTGATGATGGACTCATTAATTATTCATGACGACATCTGCTTTTATTCATTCTCATTGGTTGCTTCCATACAGTTAATATAATGTTTTATTACTGGCTCTTTCAACATTGCAAAGGCAATATTAGAGGCATTACCTCATCATCATAATTTATGATTTCAATGGAGTCTGATTTGTTAATTGACTAATTTTAATTACCGCGACGTCCAATGAGAGCTTTCGCTCGAGAATCGTTAATCAATATTCATAATTTCGATTAATTAATTAGACTGTTTTTATTTTTAAAAATTTCAAAACTTTATCGACCAATTAAATGATTTGTTTTTGTTTTTGTTTTTCAACTTAAACTTATTCCTTCATTAACGAATCTTTCCATTGATACTTTTTAAAGACATGATGATGATGGTGATGATGATGATGAAGCCAAATTATGTTACAGCTTCAGGTTTGTTTCACAACTGGAAAGAGGAATTAATTTTCATTGCCTTACAAATGCATGAATGCTAGAACTCATTGACCTTGTAACTGTGACTTTCATCATAATTATTTATGATTAATTATAATAATAATAATAAATTATAATTAAATTATATTGTTATATTCAATTTATTATTATTATTATAATTATTATTGTTGTTGTTGTTGTTGTAGCATTCAGTGTTATCTTAATTATCTGTCTTCAACCTGTAATAATAATAATAATAATAATAAATAAATAAATAATAATAACAATGTTAGCAGTAATATTAGTAGAGTACTAATTCTGCTCATCCAAAGTCACAACCTGTGACTCTCTGTGAACATTCCATATTATTGATCTTGTATTCATTATGAGCTTTAGTCGTCTGCTTTTTCTCCTCATTTCCCTCCATTAACTGTTTCTGGTTAAATTTTTTCTACTAATTTAAGATAATAATGATAAATTAATCGATATTAATTAAAATATTTCCTGATTAATTTTAATAATTATAAATTGCCTTTCATTATGTTTTATGTTATTTGTTTATTTATTTATTTTTAAGTACTTAATTTTTTTTTTGTTTTTCACGGGAAGAATTATTAATAATATAATTAAGTAATTAATTATTAATATTATTATTAATACTAGAATTATTCCGATTGGTCGTTATTTTTAAAACTGCCCGCCCACTTGCAGTACGAATCCAAATAGCAGCAACTACAGGTCCTCCGATCAGATTGTTTCGGCTCCTCTGCCCTACCTGGTCTTTGACCTTCCCTGCGACAAGGTCATCTTTGAATTATTAAATTATAACAATAATTATTAATTAATTATTCATACATCTTGATGTCGGTCAAAAATTATTGCAAAAATTAATATTATAAAATTAATATTTTAAGTTCTTGTGATCAAGTCCCTTATTAACATCATCATCATCTTCATCTTCGTTGTCATCATCGTCATCGTCGTCATCATCATCTTCATCATCAATCATGAGCAACCCTTTGGCAGCCTCTGGACTGCAGTCCGGTGATGACTTACGTCCTGAAGAGGAGAGAAGGAGACAACAAACTCCTGGTGAGAGGTGATTCGATGGGAAGGATTTGCATTTGGGTCGTGTCGGGGAAGGACAGTTTGGCATCGGGTTCCGTGGACGGGGAGGCGAGGAATTTGAAGATCATGAGGCAGACCAGCTTTGAGAATCTGCCTGGTAAGTGATGACTATGATGGCTTCTTTATGGTGATGGTGACGACGAGGAGGAGGATGTTGATGATGGTGATGACGACTACGAGGATGACAACAATGTCTAAGATGAATGAATATAGGCATTTGACTGGGAGCATAAGTTCCAAAATGATAACTTTTGCAGCAATGTCTTTGCTGTTATTAAAGGCACCGCAACAACCTTAAAATGACTTGTTGAACTGTTGTTGTTGTTGATGATGATGATGATGATGATGATGAAGATGATGGTGGTTTAATTTTTTTGTTGAAGTGATGAAACCATCGGGGGCCGTCACTTGGTGCGACGAGTGGAACAACTCGGAACCACGACCCGAGGGGATCCTCGACCATTTGGTGAGTCACTTGATTCTCATTGGCTGGCATGCTTGTTGTTCCTTCTTCCTTCTTCCTTCTTCGTCTGTAATAATAATTGTATGTGTGTAATTTGTGTATATTAATTATACATATGAAATAATATGTATCATGTAGATGTACATGGCAAGTTTGGTATAGTAATATAGCAATATAAACAGCAGAAGAAGCTGGAATATTCTAAAATGATGATTAGGTGACATCAATTAATTAGTTACATAAAAAAATAAAAATAAAAACAATTTCAATAATAATTATAAAAACAATTTCAATAATAATTTTTAAAAATTCACAAAAAAAAACCAAAATTAATTCCAGAACGACACAACGACATCAACGGGCAACAACAACATCCAAGTCACGTCGACAGTGTTCATGTCCTCTTGTTGCAGTTTGGCCTGCGGAAGGAACGACGGAAGCATCGTCATCGTCTCGGCAACGGAGGCCATCAGCAGGCAGCTATTTGAGGATCCACTGGCCAGAAAGGGTGGGTTGGGATGGTGTTGATGGTGATGATTGGAGGTGGTGGTGATGATGATGGTGATGATAATTGGCGGTGGTGATGATAGTATTTGATCTAGTAGCATAATCATTATCATCTTCATTGGATTATGGTGCTTGGCTCTATAACATTGTCAACGAACATCATCAAGTTGATGTTGCTGTTGTTGATGCATCATTTAATGATGTTGTGTAATTATTTCAAGTTAGTGCGTTATGTTATTTGTACTTTTTTTTTATTAATGCGTATCTATATCATGCCTGTTATTACTCACTCTCATGATTATCATTATCACTACCATAATCATTCTCCCTTTTTCTCGACCTATCAGAACCTCTGACCTACAAGCTGCTGTTGGGTCACAGGGGTCGTGTGAACAGCCTTCTGTACCCGCACAACGAGAGCAGTCGTTACAACCACAACCACCTGGTCTCAGGAGGTCAGGACTTCTGCGTCCTGTTGTGGGACGTTGAACTTGGAACGAAACTTTTTTGCTTCTGTGTCCATGGAGGGGAGATACTGCAGCTGATTGTGCCACCGGAGAATTGCAATGTGAGTGTTGGCGAGGGGATGATGGTGATGATGATGATTATGATTTTTGTGGTGATGATGACAATGATGATGGTGATGGTGATGAATTTGATGATGATGATGACGATGATGATGGTGGTGGTGATGGTGATGAATTTGATGATGATGATGATGATGATGATGTTTGATTTTAGAGCATTTGTGGTTTTTACTTATTGTATAACAACAAAATTTGCTCAAACAAATTAAAAATTTAAAAAAAAAATTGAAAACAGCCGAGCGTCCTTGTGAGCGTGTGCGCCATCGCCAGCGACCACTCCCTTTCGCTCCTCTCGCTCAGGGACAGGAAGTGCATCCTGCTGGCGTCGAGGCAGTTGTTTCCGATCCAAGTGGTGAAGTGGAGGCCACACGATGATTTCATTGTTGTCGGGTGCACAGATGGAACGGTTTATGTGTGGCAGATGAAGACTGGTGAGTGGTTGGATTTGGGTGGGTGAATGGGTGGATGGATGGGTGGGTGGGTGGATGGATGGAAGGATGGATAGATGAATGGATGATTTCAATTGAGGCAGTATCATGGTTTCCTGGATAGATAGATGGATGTATTAAAAGTTCTATCATGATGTTCTACTTTCATCCATTTCCTTTTCTTCGCCCTTCTGCAGGTCACTTGGACAGAGTGGTTCACGGAGTGGCAGCAGACGACATTTTGTCGGCCTGTGACGAAAAGTGCGACGCAGCCGAGAAGCTGTCGAATCCGACGGTGACGGTGACCCAAGCCCTGAGGCGTCACAACATGGCCACCTTCAAGCACCTGGCACAGCAGCATCTCAAGAAGGTTTGTTGACCTTCTTTAAATAATCTTCTTACTGGTCGTGCTTCGAAATAAAGTTTAGATTTGCTGAATAATTAAATAAATAAATAAATAATTAAACAAGTGTCTGACGTGATGTTGAATGAAATTTAAAATGTCATCGTTCAAGTTAAAATGTTGTCAAGTCATCTTCGTCATTGTTGAGTGTGTCACCAGCTGTGCCAATATTAATAATAATAATAATAATAATAATAATAATAATGGCGATGATAATAATAACAATAATAATATTAATAATAACAATATTAATATTAATAATAACAAATAACAATACCAAATCATTATCACCACCTGCCATACCACAACAGGCCCAGGATGCCATTGAGCAGAAATCATCTTCCGGCAAAACCCCACACCCTTCACTGATCCAAAAGACCCAAAGCCTCCTCCCGATGGCCGTTCAGGGACTTCGGTCCAACCCCAGGGATTCAGACTCACATGTTGTTTACTTCAACGCGGAGGCTCTCGTAGGTCGGTCTGCATTCACTGCAATCATTATTATTATTAATACTATTATTATTATTACTATTATTATTATTACTATTGTTATTATTATTTTTATTGTTGATGTTGTTGTTATTGTTATTTTTTTTCCCATGTATTTTTTCAAATTTTCTTTGCACATGTTGAAATTATTATTACTGTTGTGTTTTATTATTATTATAAAATAAAATATAACAAATAATAATAATAATATTAATAATAATAATAATAATAATAATAATAATAATAATTAATCCCAGTGCAACTCCTGAGTGAAGAGTACTCAAGTCTCTCCCCAAACACCTTGGAAAACCTTGGTTTTTATACGAAAGTCATGCAGGATCAGGGCCTCTCTGATACCCAGAAGATGTTTGTGGGTTGGTGATGTAATTAATATTCATGGAATGTTAATGAGGCAGTTATTAATAATTATTAATTTGTCAACGGAAAATAGATAAAAATAATTTCATTGGTTGTTTTTAAAGACCGCATTGTAGTTAACTTGGTTAATGTTCTTGTTTTTGTTTGTCAGATATTTTCTCGAAGGTTCGAAACAAGGCAGACGACGTTTCCAAAAAGATCCAATCGAAAGTAGACACGGCCGTTAAAGTTAGTATTTTTAGATGAAAACATTTTTTATTATAAATTGTTTTTAGTATTTCTTATTACTTCATCTATTATTCCTACATATTTTTGTACGTTTATTTTACAAAATGCCAAAACATTGTTTTTATTTTCATTTATCTAAAGGCCAATAACAGCATCCAATCACTGTCCGGATCCAGTAATCTTTCTTCCGATTCGTTGGGAGTGAGCAGGCCGGACCCGCCCAACACTCTCAAGAGCCAATCGAGTGCAACCGAACAGGAAATTTCCTCGACCCTCAAGATCTGTCAGATCCTCATGAGTTGTCTCCACGCCTGGGACTTGGATGCAGACGTAGACAAAGTCAACATCTCGAAGCTTGGGCTTTTGAAACCAAAGTTGGTGACCTTTAGAGTTCATTGAGTTCATTTGTCTTATTATGTCAGGTCAATGCATGAATGTCATTGGGTCATAATTGTCTCTATTGGGACTTAATGAGATGGTGGTGATGATGATCTCAATTTGGTCTCACTCTTTGTTCATGCTCCATTAGACTAAGAATTCTAATTCTTGATTAAATATGTATTATACACATTAAATATATATAAACATATTAGTAGCCCATTAATGCTTAACCATTCTGGAACTTTCAATTTAAATCCTCAAATGAAACATCGAAAATCCCGATTTCAGTCGCACGGTGTCGTTCGGCTACCTCTCCCCAGGGGGTCACATGTCCCTCAGACTCCCCTCTGCCAAGCGACACCCGCTGGGGGCTTCACTCTCGTCCAAGAAGCAGCCGGAAACCGTTCAGGAAAGGTTCATCCGGTCGAGTAGGAATCCGTTCTTTCAGGATCAGGAGTTGGTGACCCAAGAACAAGCTGATGCTGAAGTCGATCAGGTAGGTAGTAGTTGTAGTAGTAGTTGTTGTTTATTACGTTGTTGTTGTTATGTGTTATGTTGTTGTTGCTATTTGTCAAATACTAATTCCAAAATGATTTGCAAGTATTGTTGTATATGTAAAGTTGTGTATCTCATTCACTGTGACCACCAGAACATTAGGGACCATTCATGGCCATAATAATCGCAACCAAGACCAACATCATCATCATCACTACCACAGCCATAATCATAACCACGACCATCAACATCGTAATCACAACCATGATCATCATCACTATCACAACCAGGTGGACGTGAAGATCCACTGGCAGATATCGAGTGCCGTGACCACTCAGCACCTTCTGTCCATCATTTCCCTCACCAACACCCTGATGAGCATGTCCAACTCGACGTTCATCAAAAACATACAACAACAACAAACCGTCGCCACGGAAACCAAGGACGTCAAGGAAGGCGAGGATCCCCTTCGAGGCAAGGGTGAAGGGTCAGACGCTGTTGGAACGAAGGAGGAGGAAGAAAAGAAGAAATCTGCTGAGGAAGGGGAGAACAGGTGAATGATTATGATGATGGTGGTGGTGGTGATTATGATGGTTGTGGAAGTGGTGATGATGAAGCCATATTTTCACTTGGCATTACATGTTGGCACATCTTTGATGGACTTGTGAAATCAACTTCTGAATAATTAATTTGATTGCTGAGAGCCAATTGGTTGATTCTGGTTAATGAATATTCATGTGTCCAACAGGGAAAGCAAAGAGGAGAGCTCAGAAGCTGACATCAATAGCCTGCATCAGTCGCAGTGCAAACAAGGTGGTGATGATGATGATGATGATGAAGGCCAAGATGGTAGTGATGATGAATTGAACAATGATTTGTTGCAAGCAAATAGAATGCTACCAACCTACAAATAATTATTTATATTATAAATATTAATACAGTTCGATGTATTATTCATGATGATCATTATCATCATACTCTTTTCCAGGTTGGAGTCTGATGGCTGCTCTCCACTGCGTCCTCCTTCCTGATTTGGTCGGCAAGATGAGGTTCAAACCTCCACAGCTGGAGATGTTGGCGAGGAGGTGGCAAGACAGGTGTCTTGAGGTGATCTATCGATTGATCGATTGATCGATTGATTGATTGATTGTCAGTGATGTTAATAAACAAGTTTTCTTTTATATTTCATTTACATTATTAAAACTTTTTTTTATAAAACTCTTAATTCTGCATCGTAATTTAGTATCGCATCGATTAACGCAACAAGGTCCTCTTCACAGATCCGCGAGGCCTCGCAAGCTCTCCTATTGGCCGAGTTGAGGCGCTTGGGACCGGACGGGAGGCGGGCCGTCGTGAGCGAGTGGAGCCAATACCTGCCCACCCAGACGGACACCTCTTTGACCTTCATGACCTCCGAGACCCACCCTGGTTCGCAAGGGGGTCTCGCTGCCCCGAACAGGGGCGCACAGTTCGGTTCGACGGCGATGCCCTACGGACCCCCCGACGAGGAGGACGATGACGACGATGATGGAACTCTCGATGGGAGTAAGTCGACCAAGTGCAGATGGTTGTGCGGGTGGTGGCGACGATGATGATGATGTTGATGATGGTTATGATACTGGTGGTGGCAATGATGATGATGATGATGACTATTGTCATGTTGGTATATTGAATGCTCATGATGGTAAAGTTGATCATATTGTAGCTGGGATTTTAGATTTTGTTTTATTTTTGCATTTTGTTAACTTATTAGCTAACATGACTGGTAGGTGCTTAAAAATAACTAACAATTAGGTTGTTGACATGTGATTTGTTGGTTTTATTACTTATTGAGATTAACATATTTTAGTTTTTAATAACTGCAAATTATTGACAATATTTTCTCCTATCTTTTTAACATTTCAGCTGACATTTTGTTTATATTCCTATTTATATTCCATTACCTTAAAATTTGATTTTCTGGTTCACTTTGTTTTTCTTGTACGACATACAAACCTCTCTTTGTCTTGTCTTAAACTTACAAACAAGTAAAGCAGGTAACAAAGTCAACTGAATTTAGCAAATCCCACGTTGATCAATTAGTTGCAATGGCTCCACAGCTTACTTAAGTGATCCTCTTAGGAGAAGAATTAGAGTTGGCATTGTGCCAAGCAGACGGCCATTAGACAGTTGCCATTAGAAATGCCTGCAGTACCAGTTAGGGTTTAATGCAAATACTAAATCATAAAGTTAGGTCATAAAATATTTAACAAAAAATGGAACTCATAATAAGTTGAGATTTTAATATTAAGTCGTTGGACGACGGATGGCAACAGATTTTTGTTGCAGTAACAATGTTGCAGATTATGATTATAGTGCCCTACAAGTGATTCTTTTATTATTATTATTATATAGCAAGTAATACAACACTTTACTTTTGACAAGGCAAACAGATCAATTAAGATGTTTTAATTGAAAAATGTAGACTGGTTTTCTAGAATAGGGATGTGTTTGTGTGCATTGTTGTGTATGTGTGTGCATGCACACCTATATGTTTGTGTGTATGTGCATGCGTGTGTATGTGCATGTGTGTGTGTTTGCAGATATTCAGGGGAATGGAGGTCAAAATAGGTGATGTGGGTAAACACAATAGTGATGAAGCATTTCAATCTTCACTAAAATCATCATCATCATCATGATATTGATGACTGGAAAGATGTTCAGGTGATAAGAGTGAGGGTTGTATCATTATTCATGATGGCAAAGTTAAGATTAACAAGCAATAGTTTATTTTCATTTACCAATTACCTTACTTTTTTAATAGCAACTTACTATTAGAGGTTCACCATTTTTAACTTTATAAAGTCAAATACCATCTTCCTAATAATCAGATCTTTCTTCATAATCACAATAACATCACATTAACTTCTCTTTAACATATCTTGACTTGTTTAACAACTTTCACATCTAAGATGCATTTTCATTGAAACAACTATTGCAGCTTCAGCAATACAAACTCCACTATCAGCATTTGTCGTTTTCTTCAAGAGCCTGTGAGCCTCTGGGCCTCTGAGTCTCTTTTTATATGCAAAAGTCGGAATCCAAATCAAACTGGAATTCAGAGCCAAACCTGAGATATTGTTTGACTGGATCAATCTGAATTTGAGCCAAAAGGCTGCAAAAGTTTTGGCCCTTTCTTGTTACAATGGACTGATTGTGTTGGTTGCTATTAACCAACCAAACAACCTTAAAGATGGACGAGCCAATCTATGTGACATGATTGGTTATTATACAATATAGTATTATTATTATGTTATATTAGTTATTTTTATTATATTATACTATATTAGTTATTATGTATTGACTGATTGCTATGATGATGTCATGTCATGATGTACCACACGACTTAGTAGACAACATTGCAATACTTTCCAGGCGAATACTTGACCGGAGCTCCGCAAGTTCAGAGGTCGACTGCTTGTCTCCAGCAGCACAGCAAGCAGGCCACGGCCATCGTCATGATGGGGGTAATCGGTGCAGAATTTGGGGTGTCCATTGAGGGCCAAAGGAGTCGAGAAAGCACCAATCAGAAGGAGGCCGGTGCAACTGCAGCAGCCAATGGCAATGGGGCAGTGGCAGATGGGTTCAGTGTTGGAAATTATGCTCATGCCAGGCACACCAGTTAGTGGTTTCAAGTTACTTAGTAATTAGTGAGTAATTAGTTAGTGTAAATGCAAAAAAAAAATCGTGTCAAAATCACATGGCCAATATTGATCATAATTGCCCAATTTCTTTATATAGAAAGCCTATACATCCATGCACATTATTAGAGCAAGAACTAAAATCTAAGTTCTAAAACATTCAAGTTATCAGTAAAACATTCTGTAACTTGAAAGTCAATTATTTAAAACTATTTATTTAGATTTTAATTTTTTTCTGTAGGCAAGAGATCTAAAATCTAAATTTTTAAACAATTAAGTAATCATTAAAACATATTAATTACCAATAAAATGACAATTCATTTAAAATGGTGACATTATATTTTGTCCCAACAGGCAAGGCTCTTGCATCCCTGCTCCTGCAACCATCCAGTCATGGCGTTTCTAATTATTCCCTCATCAGGAGGGCAGCAGTCGACCTATTGGGTCGCGGCTTCGTCGTCTGGGAGCTCTACCTGGATGTGTCGAGCATTCTGATTGGTCTGCTCGAACTCTGCATAGACGGCGATAAACTGGTGCCGAGGTAAATTTCCAGCAGATGATAGGCTCGGTTTTTTATTTTATTCCAGCTTATTTGCTCGTTGTAATTGATAAATAATTCTAATTCACTCGTTCATTCATCTGTTCATCTGTCCATAGAAACGTCCCAATCAAGTCATGCCTTGCTTCTAGCAAACAATTCCTTGACCTCCCTTTTCAGCATGACCTTCGGACTGCCGCTGACTTCGCGTGCAGACGCCTGTCGCACGGCCCGTCACGCCCTGGCCCTCGTGGCCACGGCGAGGCCGGCCACCTTCCTGATCACCATGGTGAAGGAGGTCGCTCGGTACAACACGATGACTCAGAACGCCCAGAGCCAGCAGTACCACCACTCGCTCCACGCGGCCGTCCTCGTCAAAGCCAAGTCGGAGATCGTCAGGGTCTTGGAGTTGCTCATCGACAAGCAGCCCAATGACGTCGTCGATCATCTCTCAGAGGTGGGTAGTGATGATGATGATGATTATTATTATGGTGGTGGTGGTGATGATGATGGCAGTGGTGGTGCCAGTCAGTACATCTACAATGAAGATGAACATATGGCATGGTTTTGAGGTCAATTTATTGATGGCATTTAGGAAGCCAAAAAGGACTTTATTTTTGCCAATAAAAATGATTATTGCAAAGTCGACGGTTTAATGAACTGAATGACGGATTGGATGACCTATCGCGACATTGACGATGTAATTCTTTCCGTCGCAGTTGACGATCATCATGGTGCACTGCATTGACCCGAACCAGGTGAAGACCACGGGTCTGCAAGAACTCTTCCCCTCCTACTTCAGGTGATTTCTTTGAAGAGCCAACCGACCGGACTCTTTGGTTTAAATATTAAATCATACTAACCATCTAACTAACTAATTGATTAATTGGTTCATTAACAGCTGAATGACGTCACATGAAATCATTTTAATGATATTGCATAACGATATTTATTGATATTTGAACGATATAATATTATAATATCAGTTTAATAGTGCCACGTAATGTGTATCAATAGTATGCTATTCACCACTCAGGACATTCCCAATGGTCAGTTATTGCCAGTCCACTCGTAGAATCGCAGTCGGAACCAAATCCGGGAACCTTCTTTTCTATGATCTCAAGCAGGGCAAATGTCAGGTTGGCATTCCTGATTTGGTTCACAATTAAACGTCATTAAATTTAATTAAATATTTAACGTTAAATAATTAATTAAATACCATTAAATTAATTTTATGTTATTTTATTTTATATTTAATGTTAAATAATGTTACCTTTGGTATGGGGTTTTTGGGCAACAGTTTTTTGGACTGCATAACCAACAGTTTCAATTGTCAAATGTTGTTGCAATATTTGTGGTATTAAAAAAAATATTACTATTAACTTATTATTATTATTATTATTATTATTATTATTATTATTATTATTATTATTATTATTATTATTATTACTATTATTATTATGACTATTGTTATGATAATTAATATTGTTATTATTACAATTGTTGTTATCACCGCAGACTTTGTCGGCTCACGGAGGTCCCATCCATGCCGTGACCTTTGCCCCCGACGGAAAGTCATTGGCTTCGTACTCGCTCGCTGACAACAAAATTCTCTTCTGGCAGGTCCTGATAATGATGTCAATCTTCACCTTTATATTAATTTTAATTTAAATATGGCATTTAAAAAAATAATTATATTATACTTCATGAAAAAAGAAAAACCAATAAATTAGCTGTTGTTATTATTATAAGCTGTTTATTTTGTTACTTCATTCAACTATTCCTGTTCTTATAATTGTAGTTCACTTCTTATTATTGCAGTGTAGTGTCACCCGTTTATGGCTGTTGGCATTACTGATTTAAATACAGAATGATTGTTGTTGCAAGCACAAAATCAAATGCCGTGTACTCAGAGCCGCACGAACAGCAAGTACTTCTAGCGCCGTAACTAGCGATAAACGCGTCCGCGATGTGTCTCCACTGCAACTTGTCTCAATAACGACCTCCGTCCATCCTTCTGACCTCAGACTGCAGCCTCCTCCCTGTTCAGTCTGGGCTCTCATCAGATCAAGTGTATCAAGAGCTTCACCAGCAACTCCGTCCAAGTACCTCCGGCGATCAATCTCCTCAAGAACGTTTGCCTCTGTTGGCATGACAACCGGACTGTCGGACTCCAGCTCTGGGACTGCATGGAATCAAGATTCAGGCTCTGAATGAATGGAGGGGAAGAAGAAGAAAAGAAGATGTTGTTGTTGGTGTTTTGTCGTTATTATTGTTGTTGTTGTTCTTTGATTATAATGATGATGATAGGGATGATGGTAATGATTATTAATGAGAACAGTGTTTAACAGCACTAGTAATAATAATATTATTAACAAAATATCAATAAAATATTAATAAAAGGATAATAGATTATATTCCTTAGGTAGTATCATAAGCCTAAGCAATTGCTTGGACAAAGCTAGTATTTAAAATGTTAAAATCCGATATTCAAATGGTAATTCTATATTAATATTAATAATATTAATTATGATTAATTAATTATTAAATTCTTTATTATTTTTCAGTTTCACTCCTCGACAAAAATTGGAAAAGTGTCCACTTATGGAGGAATCACCTTCTGACTTTCCCCAGGAATTTCAGCGTCGTCGTCGTCCTCGTCATCACTCAACATCATCGTCGTCGTCGTCGTCGTCCTCGTCATCACTCAACATCATCGTCGTCGTCGTCGTCGTCATCGTCGTCATACATCATCACCCAAGTTGCAGTTCATCACCAAATAGACTTTGATAAACCATTCCATTCATTCAACAAACACATGTGGAGCCACCTACATGACAAAAGCATTTATTAAAATACCAATTTATGGTGATTTATTATATTATTTAAAGAATTATTATTATTATTATCATCATCATCATTATCATCATCATTATTATTATTATTATTATTATTATTATTATTATTATTAAACCATTAATCTAACGGTAATGCTTGTGTTGTGATAATGTTAGCTTACAAAAAATAATTGCAAGATGTTTATGGAACGTTCAGAGAACACCGCTTAGGTACGTGTCATTAAAATCATGAATATTGATTAGTTAATCAATATTAACCTTTTTGCGTTAATTAAGATTTCTGCATTTATTTATAATTATTAATGATAATGATTTTAATAAACGATAGTCTCAACGTAGATTAGATGCACGACCAAAACATTAATGGCATAAAGTGACCGTCAGTCTGATTAAAATACATTACGTCGAAAATATCGGATTTTTAGCCTTGCTATAAATCATTGGTTCTCAACTAGAAAGTAAATTTGTTTCAACTTCGGTGGCGTTTGCTGGACGAACGAATGAAAGAATGACAATTATTCATCAATTAGGAGAAGTTCTGTGCATGTTTTGCATCTATTTTCTCTGCATAAATAAGTCACTTTTCAAGCGATTTCGATGTCGTGCACTTTGTTGATCTTGTCTTTCTTTTATCGTGACTATGCTCGCCATTGGTCTAAAACTCTTTAAAAGGCTTGCGTGTATTTAAGTACAAGTCGGATGTTTAATCGAACATAATTGAAGAAAAGAGGTGGCGTTTAAAAATCAGAGGGTAGTATATCGATGGGTGCAGTTTATCGTTAAATAAAGCGTTTCAACTGTTCGTTAAACACCTGTAACTCCCAATGGCGAAAGCGCTCACTGCAATACTGTTGAATTTAATTAAATTAATTTGTGGTGAGTCTCGTTTAATAGTTAAGATTCCCTAAATAATCAGTCGCCCGTTAAACCCGCTCATCTTTTTATTGACGCTGAAACGGCCTAGCACCTTATGGAGTATGTGCAACATCTTTAAACCTTTGTCGTGTATCGGTTAATAACCGATCGCTGAATTCAGTTTGCATTGCTCTGGCTTAAATTTCTCGAATGTGATTTCCTTTAGCGGAATAAATAGTGTCATAAATATAATTGGTTAAGGTAGTTTTGTTTCAACAGGTAGCAAATTCAAGGGGTGATTTTATCTACTTTCTATAACAATTTTGGAAATAATACCAGCAAGCTTAATGGGACATTGATTTAACAAAATTCTTAGGAATTTTAATTGTTTTTTAATTTTTTGCGAGAGTGATTTCAATAATTAAAATAATCCATATTAAATTTAATCTTAATAACCCTCCTACACGAATGATTTAAATTCCAAAATTCTACGAAGTCAAATAATAGTGAATCCGTAAACTGGGGCATGTAGATTGGTCGCAAAGAAATCGTATTTTGTTGAATAATTGTTTCAGTTGAAGTCTCGTTTGTCTCTTGCTTACATCATCTGCACCCCTTTGCTAATCGAAAGTATTGATGCGACTATTGTTTACGCGCTATAAATCGTAAACTAGGTCTTCGGAACAAAATTGCTTGTAATTTGCAAACATGGTTAGTTTATAGTTTTCTAATCGTCATTTACTTTTAAGCTTTACCTTCTAAGTGAGATTGCGATACGCTTCTGGTAATCTGATAATGGTGAAATTGTTCAAGGCATGTGAAATGTGTTATTAAAGTAGTTGTTTCGGTTTTCTGAAGATTTTTTTGAATGTAGATGTTTTTTATTATCAGTTTTGCTTATTAGTGAGTTTTGGTTAGCGAGAATTTCATATTTATTGGCCCTCAAAATCTGTGAATTATGAAATCAAAACATGTAGTTTATATTCATATGTATTTTTAAGTGTAACACACAGGAAGCTTTCATTTTTTGAACAAGTGGAAATTAATTGGAATGTTTAAGCCAAAATAAATTATTTAAATATTTTTAAGTTCATTCCTGATCTGATTAGATTTCCATGTTTTTTTTTAATTAATGTTTTAAAACATTATTGATTTTTTTTTGCTTCTCTCCAAGATAATAATGATGATTATAATAATAACAATATGATAACAATATAAGCCAGTTTCACAATTTCATGATCTTTCTTGCACAATATTTTAATTGCCTGCAATTTATCCAATATTATGATCAATGTCCTTCCATTGGAGTGTGTGACATCATATTATAACTATAAATAATAAAAAATGCTTGTACCTACATTCAGTCACACATCATTTTAATAACATAATATGCATAATAAAGTTGTGATTATAATTATAATAACATAATATGCATAATAAAGTTGTGATTATAATTATAATAACATAATAAGCATAACAGGGTTGTTACTTTCCAGATTCTAAATCAGAAATTACGATACCTGGTACTGGTGGTGATATTGTTATGGATGATCATCCTCATCAAGTACATCGGTCAGCGACCGCTTCTGCTTCAGGAAAGGCCTCCCAAGTTGCTACCAATCAACAACAACAACAACAACAACGGGTTCATGGATGCCATAGTTCCCCAAAGGGAATGGGTGAGAACTGGGTTCCTTCTGACTGTTATTTCTTTCCATTACTTCGAGCCATTATTGGACTGAGTTGCTGTTTTGCATTTGTTGTTTCGTTTCATTTGTTGGGAATTCTGATTGGCCGTTAGGTTTTGTTGTTATTGTTTTCGTATAATTAACATTTAGTATGTTACTTTACTTGTGTTAGAACGGCTTTTATTATGTTAGTAACATCATGTGTAGCACGTGCCACAACAAAGGTTGTTGTTGTCAGAGTTAAAATATTTTTTGTAAAACAACTGTGAATTAATTGGTATTAATAATACTTTAATATAATACTTGAATATTAGTATTTTATGGTAAACATTTTCTTTATTTAAAAATAAAAATGCCTGTTTATTTTTATTATAGTTAAAATAAATTTGTTTATAATAAAGATGATGATGATGATGGTTATGTTGATAATAATGCTGACAATGACAACTACAATAATAATAATAATAATAATAATAATAATTAATTTCTCCTGCAAATCATGGTGTTGAGTGCTAGTAGTACTTTAGATATTTTTGTTTATATGCCAATAATTTAATAATTTATTGCATCAAATGTGTTGGAATGCATTGATCATGATGGAACGAATCCCATTGGGCCTTTTATAAATACGTTGTTTGCCTTTGTGTGTGAGTGTGTGTGTGTGCGTGTGTGCTAGTTGGAAGACTATCATTAGTTTCAATGTTGAGTTTGCAGTTTATTTTGAATTTTAAAAAGTTCTTGAAGTTGTAGTTAAATTTACATTATAATTTAAATTTCATGTTTCAATTTATCTTAAAATCAAAGTTTCTATAAAAAAAAAATCATACATCAGCTGCATCATCTCCAGTCAACAGTTCCCTCGAGAAAGAAGGAATTATTGGACCGACCTGCACCTCCCTCGACCGGGCCAGGAATGGTACCTTCCGTTAACCTCTCCACAGAAGACGAGATGTCCGAGGTCTCCTACAACAACGGAGAAAAGGTTTTGCATATTCATGAGTCATGTTTCTAAATGTTTTGTTTATGAATTCATCTGTTGTTGTTGTTTGTTGTTTCAAATGATAGGTAAACATGAGATGCTATCAATGTCAGCATTTGTATTCTTTTATTCGTTTCAGGCACGATCTTCCACTCCGGGGCATGCGGATCCCGTTCATGGTTGGTTTAATAATTTATTATGATTTAATCTCAAATGCAATCATAATAATTTATGCAAACATATTTCTTGTGCTCATGCATATTCATCATGTGACCTTTCAGGCTTTTCAAATATTCCCTTTTCTCTCAAAATGCTTAGATGATGATGGTGATGAAATATGAAATAATATTTATTTATTTATTATATTTATATATTTACTTATTTATTTATTATATTTATTTATTTATCTTCAACATGCATCCCTTCACCACCTGCTGATATTTAATTTAATTTTTAAAAATATTTATTTTAATTTTTTTCCAACTCCTCCCTGAAATTATGAAGTTTTTAAAAGTCTGCAGCTTTCACAAATTTTGTTTTTTGTGCCGTTTTTTTTTTTGCCAGTTAGAGTTTTTATGGTGGTCATGGTAGTGATAGCAACGTAAATGTAGGACATGATGATGATGATGATGGTGGCACAAGTGATAGATGTGGATGTGGTTGATGATGCTCATTTTGATGATGATGACCACGACGATGATGATAGTATCAATGAAGGAGGTGGAGATAGGAGCCCGTAGCAAGGCCTTTAAAAAGGCGCAACACCTGTTTGAGTTTTACAAAAACAACAACAACAAACGAGACGAAAACCTTTGTCTTGAACGCGTTTTAAAAACAAAACTTCGTAGTCGCTCGTTGCCTTCATCATCAATTGGTCATCACTCGCCCTGTCTTTCACTCGTCCCATCATTCACTCCTCCTGTCATTTACTCCATCATTCAAACCATCTCGTCGCAGTTCCAGAGAACGAACGACAGAAGCGAGTCGTGGATGCGTTCTTGCACGCATGGAAGGCCTACAAGAGGTACGCGTGGGGCTACGATGAACTTAAACCGCTTTCCAAGTCCGGAAACAACTGGCTGGACGTTGGTCTGACCATCGTGGATTCCTTGGACACCATGATCATCATGAAACTCGATGAGGGTTGGTTGCTGTTGTTGTTGTCCTTGTTGCTGTTGTTGTGTGGGTTGTCAAGTGATGGCCTGATTATTGAGAGACAAATAAGTATTTTGATATAATTTTTGTAATTATGCTGAATTATGCATTATTATAGCTGTCATTGATGTTATTATTATTATTATTATTATTATTATTATTATTATTATTATTATTATTATTATTATTTATATTATTATTTACTTATTAATCACTCTGATAATCTTAGTCCATCAAATAAAAAAAACCAAAAAGGTTACATTTTTTAACCTTTACTTGCAAACAGATGTTGTTTGCAACACCCGATTCTCACAACTTAATTGGAGAGGTTCTAATTGCTCTTAAACATTTACATATTCGTTTGTAAATTTTATACAATACATGTTATCTATAATTATAAAATATAAATATAAATTATAATAATAATTATAAATACAGTTATAAGTTGTAAATTATAATAATAAATATAAATATAATTATAAATATGATTATGAACATAAATAGAATTATGAATATGAGTATAAATATTATTATAATACTATGATATATAAGGTATTACATGTATGCATAGATACATACATGTATATAAAGCATGATTTATATAAGGCTATAATATATATTGGTATTATGCCATATATTGTATATAAATAAATACGTTTATACAAAACATGCCTTGTATAATGCTATAATATATAAGGTATTATATAGTGTATTGTATGTAAATACATAAATTTATACAATACATGCTTTGTATAATGTTATAATATATAAGGTATGGTGTAATATATTATATAATGAATTATGTAAGATATAATACTGCACCATAACATGATTATATTACAACACAGTATGTATTGTATAACTTGTCTCTGATTCATTTTTAATGCGGGTTTTTGTTGACAATTCGCCTTAAAAAAAACAACAAAGATTGTGATACCATTAAAATGGCTCACTGCTTAAGTCCGTCCTGTCGTTTAAATCGCTCACTCGCTCGATCGCAGAATTCCAAGAGGCCAAGGAGTGGATTGCCGTGCACCTGACGACCTCTCGGAACAAGAACCGAATGGCTTCCGTTCAATTCTTCGAGATCGTCATCAGGCTCCTCGGGGGACTTTTGAGTGCCTTTCACCTCTCAAAAGAGGAGATCTTCAAGCAGAAGGCCGTGAGTTTGCTCTCGGTGATGGTTGCGATACTGGTTGTGATGACGACGACGGTGGTGATGATGATGATGGTGGTTTTCGAGTTCATATAAGATACTGTTTGTGATGACGATGGTGATGATGATGATGGTTTTCGAGTTCGTATAAGACAAAAGTTAATTGCTATGGCTGCAATGGGTGCCCATATGTTTTAAGCCCAAACAAGTTACAAATTCTTTTGGTTTGATGGTGATGAAGAATATGATGATGGTGAAGATGGTGATGATGAAGTTGGCAATGATGGCAACAGAATTGTTTGAAGTGATTCTCAATCAAATATGCAAGCGATTGTTGAATTTCTCTTTAAAAAAAAACATGAATTTTAAAAATAAGACTTTGTAAGATGCAATGATGATGATGACAATGAGTTGTTTAAATTTCTGACTTGAAAAAGAAAAATCATTTCAGGAGGAGTTTGGAAAAATGTTGATGCCCTGCTTTGGCGGACCCAACGGCATCCCCTGCCACAGGGTCTTTGTGACCGAAAGACAGCCCTCGTTCGAAAACACGAACCTGGCGGAGATCGGAACCGTCCAATTGGAGTTCAGAGATCTGGGTCGGGTCACCGGGAACGAGGAGTTCGAGGTCGCAAATTAGTTTCTCGAATTAATTCTTTTTTTTTATTTTTGATCCAAAATCGAACAATTGTTGGATATTAAATGTGATTGCTATTCACTGTTTACTATTTTGTTGCCATAATTGCAACCAATTCAACCACCATCATCATTATCATCACTCTATCATTAATTTTATCTTTAATATTTATAACTGTATTTTAATGCCTTAACGAAATAAGATAAGAGACCAACCCAAAGTTTTATAAATGCACTTCCTCATAAAATATGCTTTATTTAATTTATTAATACTTTTAATACGTTTAATATTTTTAATATTACATTAATACATTTAATATTTTTAATACATTAAAACATTTAATATTTAATATTTTTAATATAAGCACATCATTTTGCAAATCAATGACTTGCTGGTATTAGCTTCTAAATGAGCAAACATTTGTCCATATTTTGAAACAAGAACTATTTAGGAAGAAGCCAGTGCTTCTCTCATATTGATGATGATGATGATGATGACGATGATGATGATGGTGGCAGTGGTGATGGTGGTGGTGGTGATGGTGACAATGAAGATGAAGACGATGATGATGTTAATTACAAAAGGACAGCAAAAGAAAATGCGTTCCAAAATTTAATCTCCACTCAAACATTGTGTTCTGCCCACACACGACTTCATGTACAATTAAAAGCAATTTTGTAATCTGCTCAAAAAAAAAAAAGTGAAAATGCAAATAAATTAAAAAAAAAATTAATTGTTTTATATTTTTAAAAAGATTGAACAAAACATGAATTTAAATCGTGATTTCAAATAACCTGTTGATGCAATTTATGAATATTATTAATAAATTTATTAATAAACATTATATTTGTTAACAAGCAAACTATTACACAACATAAATACATATTTACAAGCAAGTTATTATTGTTATTATTATTATTATTATTATCAATTATTAAGTTTAATTTTTTCATTTTCACATCATAAATACATATTTATAAATAAATTACTGTTATTAATAATATTATTATTATTAATTATTATTAAGTTGAATTTTTTATTGTTTATACTCTGCATTTCCTTAAACAGACGAAAGCCTTCCGAGTGTCCGAACTGCTCCATCAACACAAGAAGTTCGACGGACTCCTTCCTTCGTTGTTCATCAACGGATTGAATTTCCCAGAGTCCACGGTCAGCATGGGTGGTCAGAGTGACAGCTACTACGAGTACCTGCTCAAGCAGTGGCTGCAGACCGGGAAAACCATCGACTGGTATCGCTTTCTGTTTTCGTTTTCCGTTTTCGCTTTCCGTTCGAAACTCGAGAGGAGCATTCGGCATAAATGTTTTTTTTTATTTTTTTGTTTTCGTCCGATAAGATTTTAAGGTCGCCTGAGGTCAGATGCAAATTTTAACTGGGCACAAAGTTGTTGTGGTGTTGTCGTTGCTATTTATTTTCTTAAAAGTGTCTTGACTCACTATATTGTTATTATTATTATTATTATTATTATTATTATTATTATTATTATTATTATATATGTAAGTATTATATTGAATAATAACTGTCATATAGTATTACACCTACATATATTATACTTACCTATATATTGTTCATATGACGACAGTGATGATGATGATATCGACGACATGCACTGATGATTAAAAGCGACCCTTTAGGCTGAAGGAAGACTACGAGGCGGCCATCTTGGGGGCTGAGAAGCACCTGATGAAAAGGTCCAAGAAGGGGAACCTGCTCTACTTGGGGTCCGTGGTTCAAGATTACAGCAGCATGTCCTTCACGCCCAGCATGGTATGACGATGATGATGATGATGATGTTGATGGCGATGATGATGACGTTGATGATGATGATGATGATGATGATGATGATGATGATGATGATGACGTTGATGATGATGATGATGATGATGATGATGATGATGATGACGTTGATGATGATGATGATGATGATGATGACGACGTTGATGATGATGATGATGACGTTGATGATGATGATGATGATGATGATGATGACGTTGATGATGATGAAAATGACGTTGATGATGATGTTGATCCTTTGAGAATGCCGATGATGACGAGAATGATGATGAAGATGATTATAATTAATTTGATTTTATTTATTTTTTAAAAATATTTTAAAGGTTATTTGGATAATTATTTTACTGAAAATGTCTTGAATCACTATTTCACTATCTCAAATTTATTAGTTATCGTTATTATTATTATTATTATTATTATTATTATTATTATTAAATAGATATAGATATATTTAACACTTTATATTATGTAGTACCACTGAGTTGTCTCACATTTGTTTATGTAGAAGTTCATTAAACTTTTGGCCAATCAAACAACCCTTTCAGTCCTTATTAACATTAATATTTTACTAATAATAACAACAACGACGATATTAATTCGTTAGAAATGATTCCCATGGCATAACATCAGTAATCGGCATCATTATCATCATCGTCAAGGAACACCTGTCCTGCTTCCTGCCCGGGACGCTGGCCCTCGGTCACATGAACGGAATGCCGAGCAGCCACCTGGAACTGGCGAAGGATTTGATTAGGACGTGTTACTCCATGTACTCCGAGTCACCTTTGCACCTGTCGCCGGAGGTCGTGAACTTTGCCGGGGTCGGGGAGAACCACGAACGACCTTTCTACGTCGATGTGGGTGAAGTTTTTTTTATTTTTTTTGTCTTTTTGTTTTTTCATTTTGTTTGCCTCAGAGTTTTGCAGTTGTTTTTTTTTGTTGTTGAATAATTAGGATGATTTAGAATCTAATAATTTAAAAATAATTTAAAATAATTTAAAAATAATTTTAAATAATTTAAAATAATTTTAAAATAATTTTAAATAATTTAAAAATAATTTTAAATAATTTTAAAATAATTTCCCTGACGTAAATGAAACTTCTGTTTGACCAATTGTGGAAGGTAACTTTGAAAAGGGAAAAGTTATAAAAAAACATAATAATAATAATAATAACAATAATAATAATAATAATAACAATAATAATAATAATAATAATAATAATAATAATACTAATAATAATAATAATAATAATAATAATAATACAATATGAATATTGAATAACTTATTCAGCAGCTGACCAGCCAAGATTGTCTTGTACAAGAACAACAATAATAATGATAATAATAATATTAATAATAATAGTAGTAACAATCATAACAATAATAGTAATAATGATGCCCTTCTCTTCTGCAGTCCAGCAGTGCCTACAACATCCACAGGCCCGAGACCGTGGAGAGTCTCTTCTACTTGCACCGAGCGACCGGCGATCCCATCTACAAGGAGTGGGCCTGGAAAATCTTCGAAGCCTTCGAGAAGCACACGAGACTCGAGCAGGGCTACGCGGGCATCCAGGACGTCTCCGTGACCGCGAACCGAACGACCTTCCTCGACAAGATGGAGACCTTCTACCTGGCGGAGACTCTCAAGTACTTGTACTTGCTGTTTGGCGACCGGACGGACGTACTGCCGCTCAACGAGTGGGTGTTCAACACGGAGGCCCATCCGCTCCCCATCCGTCGGAATTAAAACCAGTCGATGATGATGATGATGTTGTCGTTGTTGTTGTTGTGTTGTTGTTGTTGTGTTGTTGTCGTTGCATCTCACCATGCACGTTTGCTGTTGTCTTGTTGCTACCGAAATATTATTACATCGTTCTGCGTACAGGATGGTGTAGTATTTATTTGATGTTTGTTTATTTATTTTGAATTTTGAGGAACGCATTCTCTTCTCTGATTGGTTACACTTGTCGGAGTGAATGCTTTATTTATTAGTTTTGCATCTTTGGACTGCTTCTTCTGCTGCTGCTGCTGTTGTTGTTGTTGTTGTTGTTGTCATGGGCACCGATTCTGGCAGCATTTCACCACAATTTCCTTAACTGTCATCGTCGTCGTCGTCATCACCATATTCATCATCATCATCATCATCGTCGTCGTCGTCGTCTTCATCTGCAAATGAACTCTGCAGTCATGTATATTTCCATGCTTCAAAGATTGACAGTATTCTGCGAGGAATTATTTTAAATTCTCACCTTACATTTATTGCATTTATTATTATTATATTTATAATTATTACATTTCTAATTGTTATATTTATAATTATTACATTTATAATTATTATATTTATAATTATACATTTATAATTATTATATTTATAATTATTACATTTATAATTATTATATTTATAATCACTACATTTTCCTTTACTTTTTCTTTCTTTCAATAACTTTCTGTCGCTCCTACCATGACAGTTTAAGGCGGTGATAAGATTAGGACTCATTAATAAAGTAAACAAACTCAGTAACCTGTTGACGAGGTTGTTATCGTTAGTAGGTTATAGTTAGCAATGCTGTTCATTAGTTGCACCATTGTTTAGTGTTCTAGTACACAGCGTTGCTGATATTATTATATTTATGTATTAATATTATTACTATTATTTATTATATATATATTTATTATATATTATTATTAGTATATGTTGTTGTTATTATTATATATTATTACTATTATTATATGTTATTGTTATTATATATTATTATTACTATTATTATATGTTATTGTTATTATATATTATTATTACTATTATTATTATTATTATTATTATTATTATTATTATTTATTAGTTGTTCTTTACATCTTCATTCCTAAATCATCTCCACTGATAATCCATTATTTCCTATTATTAAAGTCTTATTACTCAGGACGCGACCATTGATTGATTGGTTGTTCCAATGAACTTATAATTATTACATTGACTTGTTGTTTAAGTCTTCAATCAACAAACTGATGACGTGATGTTCAAATTCAGTCGTTGTTGTTGTTTTTGTCGTTTTCTTTGGTATAATTGAATCTTAAATGTGCTTAACATTTAAAAAAAAAATACTTCCAGCAGATATGAAATCGTCATCATTACTTTCCCCGACAACATCATCATCATCATCATCGATGCTTTCCAAAGTGTCATTATTAGTGCTTTCCACGGTATCATCATCATTATTTTACACGTTATCATCATCATCATCATCACTACTTTTCACGGTATCATTATCATTACTTTCCATGTCCTTGGTATAGTTATCCTGCTTCAACTGGTGTCATTTTTCTTTATTTATTTGCAAACGAGACCTTATTTGAGGAGACTTTATAATTATTCATTTTATTATTATTTTATTCATTCTTTCGTTCATCCAACCATCTCTCGATTTACGGAGGAGGGGGTGTCGGTCGATAAAATGAATTTAAACGCACCTTTGTTGTTGTTGTTGTTGTTGTTGCTGTTGATGTTGTTGTGCAATGCAACGCAACTTCTTAGGTTTTAAGGTTGTTGCATGGTTTCATGTACTACTAGGAACTTAGTGACTTTTGTTGTTGTTGTTGTTGTTATGAAGAGTTGCTTAAAACGTATGGACGTGACAGTAACCATTTCATTGATGTTGTTGTTATTGTTATCGTTATTATTATTATTGTTATTATTATTATTATTATTATTATTATTATTATTATTATTATTATTATTATTATTGTTATTATTATTATTATGTTATTATTGACTGGTTATTGGTGTGATGGGAGTTCCATTATCAGATTGTGATGGTGCAATGTCCTGTGTTGACCATAAATGCTGTGATTATTATTTTTTTCTTTAATTTTCCTGGATTGACTGATGAGACTCAAGATGCAGAAGTGCTGTTGTGATGATGTGTGTGCATGTGTGTATGTTGCATGCTTCTTGGGGGATCCAAAGGTCAGTCAAAACTTGTGGCACTGGTGATGTTATAGAAACGACAATTGATTCAAACCATATGTCACTTTCTCGTATAGTTAATGCAGCACAGCCCTCCAAAACGACATTTGTAACCCCAACGTACATGAATATCTTGTGGGTTCTAAAATTTGCATGTCATGATCTGATTCTGATGGAGATGTCAACCTTATAAATGTTCGCTTGTATGTCAGTTTAAATATTCATTATGTCTCCGTATGCGTATGTGTGTGTGTGTGTGTGGACTTTCATTCGTCATTCTACTCGTGCAATCAGCGTGGGTTTTTTTCTTATTTCGTCGTTGCATGGCCCTGACTTGATGCTCGATTTTTTCCCGGAATTTTGAAGTTCGTCTGCTTTTATCTTTCAGTAGGAATTGGACACTTCGCTGTGCACTTTGATCTGTTTCGAAAACCCGTTGAAGAAGTAATTTATAAATGTTGTTATCTTCTCAAAATAAACGTGTTACGAAGTTCGTGGTTGCACGTATTAAACATCTAAAGGTTTTTTTTTCTTTTAATTTGAAGAATTATTCCTTAAAAATATAACAGATGGATCGTAATCATTTGAAACACGTGAAAAATTATTTTAAAAAAATGGGAGCGGACTGTTGTCGAAAATGGGAAATTATCCGACAATAAAGTATTATTTAATTTGTTTTTTTTTCATTAGAAGAACTGAAGTATTCAATCCTATACTTCCAAACGGCATGCAGAAATTGGCACAAGAAGCACTGAGTTGAACTATGAGACACATTCATTCACTACGCTTTAAGGTTTTATTGCTATATTTCAGAACATTTTAAGGTCAATAGCGGATCTGGGATTCATATTTTAATATGAAAAGCGAATCATAACACGTTTTAACCGACTAGCTAAAGTATGGGACGATAATAGTAGACGACTAATTCCTTGTGAGTTTTATCTGATAGGATGGGCTGTTGAGGTCAATAGGACAATTTAATTTCATGGCTTTTGGCTCCAAATATAAAGCTTATTAGGCAAATGCCCTTCAGAGTGTAAATAAGCGGACACTTTGATTATTTTCAAAACTATTGAAATGAATCTTCTAGTTTGCATATCTTCCTAGCACATTCATCTGTATGTTAGTTATTTCAGTGTGATGGAGATGTGTGCAACAAAGAAACAGATCATTCTTTTATTAGAAATGCTAAAATTTCCCGCTTTTCGAAAAAAAAAATGGTTTCCATGGCCACTAACACGAAAGAGGTTTTTATTTCTAGCATACGGAAGCGCATTCAACGTTAATTGGATAATTAGGTTTTTCACAAATGCATCAGTACATATTTGGGAGGTATTCATGTATGATGCCATTTTGTACGAGGTATCGGCATAAGCAGCTGTACTTGCTTCGCTCTTTGTTCCGCCCAGTTGTTGCTTTCCAGACCACTTTTTCATGGATTCGAGCCATTTTTTGTACTTTCTGCTGCCAAAGTTATTCATATTTTTGGATGTCTTTCTGAGGGGTGTGTTTCAGTGTTGCTAAATTTTGTTTTAAAAATAATGTGATTTAAATGTTGCTGTAAGTTTTCTTCTAAAACCTGACATTTTGAATCCACATTGTAGTGTCATCATGGAACTATATTGCAAATAGCGAAAATGGTATGTTTTTTATTCACTTGATGTTTTGTAATAAGTGATATAAATGCTATGAATATTCAATATTAACAAGCCTGAAATGAGTTTGTAAGTATTTGATAGGTCCATCCAAGTGGGGAAATACATATCCAGCATGCATGGGTAGCAAACAGTCACCTATTGACATAAAAAGGGAACATTTGAAGTTTAGCACAAGGATGCTCGCCTTTGAACTTCCAGGGTATGAAACAATACCCAGAGGTGCTCATTGGGAGCTGCACAATACTGGTCATTTGGGTTAGTTTTATTTTATTTATTTTAATTATTTAATTAATTGACTTTTATTAATATGTTAATATTTTGCTTTAGCCATGTTAAATTTTGCTGCCAGATGTCTTGAACTTTTATATTCCAAATGTTATTTCCAGTTCAGATTAGGTTAAATGGTGAATATAAGATGCAAGAAGGAGGTTTGACTGGGCAGTACAAGGCCATGCAGATGGACTTTCATTGGGGACCAGATGAGAGGAATGGTTCTGAACACATGATCAATGGATCCAGATTTCCAATGGAGGTTATCATCAATAAAAAAATAAAATTCATTTAATCATTTAAATAATGTTATTAATAATAGGGATGATAAAGATTTAATGTCGATGTAATACATTTTATCTATTGTATTGGATTTCCATTTTAATGCTTTAATTTGTTCAAATTAGGATTTTGTGGTTAATAAAATTCCTCATAAATAAAAAACAAATACAGAAATACTCAATAATTAGTTTGTAATTAATTTAAATGTTCTTTAGCTGCAGATAATTCATTACAACCTCAAATATGGTTCTTACGACGAAGCACTTCTGCATGAAGATGGTCTTGCAGCGTTTGCATTTCTTTTTAAGGTTACAAATAACAACAAGGGATTGGGTGTTTTAATTTATTTTCTTATTTATTTTATAATTTCAATAAGAAAGAGTTTAAATTAAAAATAATCTTTCTTTTTTGGCTGCAGATAAAGGAAAATGATAATCCAATCTTTGCTCAGATAATCAAAAACTTGCCTAACATAAAACACAAAGGTTAGCATTGCAAGCCCATAATAATAATAATAATGATAATGATAATAATAATAATAACAACAATAATAATAATAATAATAATAATAATAATAACAGTAATAATAATTATAACAATAATAATTATAATTGTAATGCAATCCTCGCAACAATCTTGTTGAAGGTCAGTTTGTTACTCTGCGGCCTGTGCCTCTGTTGTCTATGTTGCCAATAAATCTGAACGATTATTATCGTTATGAGGGCAGTTTGACTCAACCTCCGTGCAGTGAAATTGTCACCTGGACTGTTTTTACGGAATTTATTGAACTCTCGCACAGTCAGGTGACCGGTTTAAATTGATTTCTGATTCAATTGGCCAATCAGATGATCGGACATCTTTAGACCCGATGCATTGAAGAGAACACATCTCATGCATTCATCCATTCATACATCCGTCCATCCATCCATTCATACATCCGTCCATCCATCCATCCATCCATTCATTCATCAGCTGGGGCAGTTCCAGAGGTCGGTCATGAGGAATCCGTCTGGTCACGAAGAGGTTGATGAAGCCATGAAGGAAAACTCAAGGCCCTTGCAACCACATAATGACAGAATTATTTACAGGTATGATTTATTTCGACATATTATATAATTTGTTAAACAATATATTTAAAATATATAATAATACATTAAACAATACATTTTTAAATTACAATATATTGTTTAATGTATATATATATACAAAATAAATTTTTAAAATAAAAAAAAATTCACAAACAACTTCCACGTGAGCAGCAGCATGATAAGCGATGCTACGCTGTGGACTGCACCACTTTCGCCGATAAGCATCACCCTGGCCGTCTTCATTGGATTTGTTCTTCTCTTCCTGATCCTGGGCAGGCAGCAGAAACTGGAGATGGAAGTCGAGCCAACCATGGAAAGGATACCCCAGCAACTCAATCATCACTTGGACTGATATTTCCAAGCAATTTTTTTTATATGTACCATTTCATGCCTCCATCCTGAACTAGTCACTTATTGAGTTGTTAAAAACTTCAGCTTAGCGTTCACAGTTCGCTGTTATGCAATGTCCGTGTTAGTTTTGCCAAATTCTTGCTTTTGTTCTTTAGCTCCATAAACATCACCAGGTTAAGCAAATGTTCTTGATATTCCATTAAATGAAGCTCAAAGGACTGGAAGTAACGTGCAAGTTTTGACTTGATCGGTATTCATTGTCCTGACAATCATTTGCCATTGCCTGCCATGAAGCATTTTCAAAAACGTGCTTAAATCCTGATGTTTGAAAATTGAGTTGGGACGACAGAGTCAGTGCTTCTGCAGTTTAAGAAGCCTCCTGCAACTCAATCACCTGCAATTGCCGCTACCTGAACAAATAATTGATTGGTTGATCCTCATTGATCTTATGCAAAACCTATTGTGATGCTACTGCATTTGTTTTGCAATGGTTTCTTACTGCCATTTCTTACTGGTGCCCCACCCAACACACCCAATGAACTCCGACGCATTTGCCCCTCCTCGTGTTTTGAAGTTCAGATGACGTTACTCCTCCACAGTAAAAGGTTTGCACTCCGATGTGTAACCAATGGCCAAAAGATTGTATCTTAATCAATCCTCACAACAAATATCATAACGTTGGTTAATTCTCTCCAAGGTGTAGTAACCAAAAAAACAAACAAACAAAAAGCTCTTCTTTAATAATTCAATCTTTATTCTTAAAAATCAACAAACGAAATAAAATTAACTAAAATCCCGCGAGAAAATTAGAAACAAACGCGTTAGCGTAGAAGCGTCAACAAAAGGTTAAGCAATCAGTCCTATTGGCAGTTACGTCGACAACTTCCTCCGTAATAAATCAGCGGTGGTCTCCAAAGGAGGGGCGTGCCTCGTCCTCTGGACGCAGGCTCCCCTCCCCAGATTGCAAAGGGGCGGAGCCTCTTTCACGTTTTTATCACGTGATGTACAGGAAACTGTCCTTTCGTTTGTTCATTCGTTCGTTCGAAGCATTATCTTATTCGTGCCTAAGACACGTTGTCTCGACGGACCCGCAACTTAATGCGGACTCCGTCGGTCGGATTCGACCTTTCCCGGCATTTGCACTCGAATGCCACACCGTCGCATCCAAACTCCGTTCGCATTCACTCGACCAATCACCCTTTCTCTCTCTCACTCACTCGCTCAATCACAAACGCACCTTCATCATCATCATGGGGCAGGCCAGACCCACCCACGGACTAGCCCTGATGGCCTCACCTTGCCAAGAGTGATTTGTAGAGGTCAACAATGTTCACCCCCAACTGCTGACACCTCTTCACAATCCTGTCGACAGCCTCCTCTTTCCTGTCCACCATCTCAAACAACATGAACTGGGAGGGGCCGAAGAAAACAGAAGTTCATCAATTCACAATTTAAATAATGGTCAGTTGATGATAGATTGAGTTGTGAATTATAGGCTATACATATGATTATATATATTATATATATGATAGGTATATATATTCTATATATATATACTTAATAATATAGATTATAATATAGATAAATAATAATATAGACTATTAAATTTCTATTTTAACGATTAGGTTGACTTCCCACTTATAAATCATTAGCTTATCATTACTACTATCACCATCAAGGATCATAATCATCATCAACATCAGAAACAAAAAATGGTGCACTACATCTTTCCACAGCTTCTTCTGATAAGGTAGATATTCCAAGGCCTTCTTATATTCTGTTCTCATCTGCAATGGGGCAGGCAAACAAGGTGTAGGAAATGGTTAAAGAGCAATCAATCAATCGATTGATCAATCAAGGTGCTGATTGGACACTCACCTGTTCAGTATTTCCTTCTAACAATGACAGCTTCAGGGAACTAAAAGATAGCATCGAGAATGAACAGTGACTTAATAGCCAATCGATCGGAACGCACGCACGAGTGAATATTAAACAAAAGAGGTGCTTATCATGTGATCCACTCTGCCATGTACTGACAAGAGACGAGGGAATCGCACGGACGGTTAGCAGACGACTTTGCAGGCACTATCGATTGATCAAAACATCTTATCGGCAGCCATAACAATCGTAAATAATGATATAAAAAAATAATATCTAAACTATTCTTATGACTAGTAATGATATGATATCTAAGCACGATAATGATATTGATGATAATAACGTTTTCCAGAGAGCGAGACATCTTGGGGACTCCTGGAGACAGATGAGGATGAAACCCTTCGCCAGAGATTTGCACTTGTTCCGCATGAAGTGATTGATGGCCCTGCGAACCAATCACATGTTGTTTATTATTAGAATTATTATTATTAGTATTATTATTAGCATTATTATTATTAGTTTTATTATTAGAATTATTATTATTATTAGTATGTTGTATGTCATGCAAGTTCCATGGACTCCTCTTTGTACGAAGACGAGAAAAGCAATTGAACAAAAGCAGTGCAAATGTCAACAGAATAATGAATATCAGGAACATACGTTGTACGTGCATATTGTAATATGATATTCGTTAATAGTATTTAACTGTATAAATAATTAGATAAATCTTATAATTAACAACTAAGTTTTAAAAAATTCATCGCATCATCTTCATTATCATCATCACAATCAATAATTTCAATCGCTCACTCCACGGCCAACTGAGAGTTCCCGGGCATCATGGAAAGCGACCAATCATAGAAGCTCGTCAAAGACTCGACTCTCTCCATTCGCTGGACGCAGAACGCGACGACGGAGTTGTGCGCGTCGTACGAATCGTAGGTCTTGCCTCCGACGTCGCTCAGAGGTAGGAGGAGCTTGACCGGCATGCTGCTCAGCGATTTGTCGACGAGCCGAAAGAATTCCGACTGGATTTCATCCGAAGGCTCCGGACCGAAAGAAGAAAGGAGACGATCCAATCTCGCCAGCCACACCTCCCCGAGGTCAGAGGCATTCCTCTGCCTGCAGACGGCCTTGTTGTATGCATCCTCAGCGCCGTCATAGTCTCCTTGGAGGTCCAACAAGAGGCTGTAACGAGAGTATGAGTAATAATAATAATAATAATAAGTCACTTATATAGCGCCAAAAGCATGAGCTACAAATCTATCATTTGATTTATTAATTTAGATTTCGTCTATTATTATTATATAAGGTAATAATGCTTCATTTTCATGGACAGATATTCACATCAATAGGAATACTTAGTAGTAATATGAATAATCATTCATAATTAATTTTAAAGAATGCTATTTAGAAAAGCTATTTAATTATCTAGCTGCTTAGCAAAGCTATTTAATTATAAATCCTGTAATCCATGTCAACAGCCTACTGACCAATAACAAAGCCAGAAATAAACTCTTTCGTTCTCTAGGTATTCTTTTTTAAATCCTTTTGAATAACTCGGTGGTATGAACCCAGACGGGAGTTCCAAGTCGAGCAGTTTACTGTTGTGGGAAGAGAAATTAATTAATAAATAAATTTAATTAATTAATATTAAGATATAATTAATTAGTAAATAGATTAAATTAACATTAAAATATAAGAAATTAATATTAAAATGAATAATTATATTTAATAATTAATATTAATCTGAAAAATTATATTTAATAATTAATATTAAAATTAATATTAAGATAATTAATTAAAAAGGCAATAGATGGCAGGAAACACATTTTGTTTCCTCTGGTACTGTGTCAGTCATTGTTGATATTTAATTTTAATAAACCATAATTAATGATTTATTCATTTAACCACACAACACGACACTACATAATCATGACATCGGTTATTGCTTAACTAGTTGCTAATAAAATATTTATAATAAATTATAATAATAATTTATTTTAATTAATGACCACCATTTAACGTAATGCTTAAAACGTTGATACAAAATCAAGAAGCTTCTACAAGATAAAAAGCAAACCAATAAAGAATATTCGGATCTTCTTTTCCAGAATTTGAGTCGTGAATTCTGATTGGTAGACTCTCGAGCAATTGCAAGGCCTCCTCTGATTGGTCCTGTTCATCATTAGAAGATTAATAATTCATTAAAATGCCTCCTAATATTCTCTCCCCGATGTTTACCTTGGATACGAGCAACTTGGCAACGTTGTATGTCAGCTTGGAAGAGAAACATTCATGTGCATATTCAGTGTTCTGAAATAAATTAATTATGTTAAGCTATAAAATTATTCATTATAATTATAATAATTTAAAATTATAATAAGGTATTGAATCACAACACAATTAATATTGAGATGATTAATATTAAGAATTATAATAAAATTATTCATTATAATTATAATAATTTAAAATTATAATAAGGTCTTGAATCACAACACAATTAATATTGAGATGATTAATATTAAGAATTATAATAAAATATGTAATTTAAAATTATACTAAGCATTTATAATAAGCATTTATAATAACTCTATTATGTCAAACAACACTTATATGCTATCAATCTCCAGATGTAACTCACAGCAGAGAGAATCTCGTTCTCTCGTGCGCCGACGTCTTGTTGCACGTCTTCGACGCAGGTGTTGATGACGTCGTTGATGACGTGAAGGAGGGCGATTCTGATGTCGTGCAGATTGGGCATCGACTTTGACGTGGAAAGAAGGAATGAGATGGCGTCGTTGTGTCTGAAGGAAGGAATGAATGAATGAAAGAAGGAACTGAGACGAGGTAATCATTGAATCGATTGCCTAACCAAAATCTTTGAATTTTGTACCAATAATGCTAATAAAAATTGTGCTACTGAATGTTTTGCTATCATAAATCAATAGTCTGCCAATAACATTAGCCACAGCTAATGTAATGATTACTTGCATTAAATTTAATTTGTTAACTATTTAATATTTAAACTAATTTAAATCCAACAAAACCAACAAAGCCTTCTAATTCACCTCTTGAACTCAACAAGCACATTTGCTTTGCTGATGATGAGTCGACTCAACCAAGACCACGCCTCCCAGTCATTTTCCAGTGGCACCATTGGCTGGGCCATGGAAGACTGAGAGTCTTCCTGACCAATGATGGCAAGATCCTTTGGTGGCGATTCAAAGAAATATGGCAGACATCCGGCGATTGCTTTGTCATACCAGGAAATGATTTCTGAGCAGTCGTAGTTGTTATTGCCGTGGTTGTTGTTGCTGCCAGTTGTTGATTGCCTTGCAACGAGCGACAAGTGGTGATTGATGATCGAGAATGGAGTCTGCAATCAATCGAATTGATTGAAATATAACAATCAATTTATATAATCATAATATCAGAACAAATCCACTTTAAACAATATGCATTTCAAATTGAAGCTAAACATTTCATCATCATCATCATCATCATCGATGGATCCTAATCATAATCATCATCATCTTAACCCACCTTGCTGACAATGGTTCCTGCATTGTCGTTTGATCTGCTGAAAAGACACGAAGGTGCATAGTGGAAGATGGACAGATGGAGGAAGGACGTCCAGAGGATGACACGATCGGAGGTGGTCATGCGTGACATGAGGCCGTAAACGTCCAGACCGTCCAGGCAATACTGAAACAAGAATCAGCGAGTGTCAATCGACAGAGAGAGACAAACAAAAAAAGAAATTCGCAGCAAAAAGCTTGGATGTTTCTCATCGATGCCGTCTTATTGTGGATGAGAAACTTCAACCATTGATGAACTGCTGGTACGTGGTGAGTTCAACACGGTGAGTTCAAAGCAATACTAAGGCCGGAGACACAGCAAACATTGCCACTGGTGGCTCATTCTCAACACACAAGTGCACGACACTTGCTCGCCAAAGAAAATGCCAAACGAGAAACGACTGAGTCTCTGCCGTCCCGGGTTCGAAACCCGTCTCGGACCCGAACGATTACCTCGATCAAGTCCATGCCCATCGTATTCTTTCCCGTGTGAAAGCAAATCTGAGCCTGGTGGAGAATAACTTCGAGCAGCCAATGGGATCGCACGTGCTTTTCGACAGAATCGACCTAAAAAGTCAACAACAGCTCAATAACTCTTACTTTTCTTTAACTGTAATAATTATGGGTTGGCCATATTGTGATGATAATTTCAATTAAAATAATTTAATCATAATGAATGTTGATTAATTATCATAACTAATTATCATAATTAAAATTATCATTATCACTAATTATCATAATTAAAATTATCATCATCACTAATTATCATAATTAAAATTACCATCATCACTAATTATCATAATTGAAATTATCATTATCACTAATTATCATAGCTAATTCAATTAACCTGATCGCTGCACAAGTAGTGCAAGGCGAGGTCGCAGGCCTTCATCTTGTCCGAAAATGATTCGCTAGCTCGGATGAACTGAAAAGGCACGAAAGAATGAGTCAATGAAGAAGTTAATGAATAAATTACTGAATAAGTTAATGAATGAGTTAATGATTATCAGATTGGGCAAATATTTCTGCATATTTGTGCTTTAATTTTGTGTTATATAAAATCTGCAAATTGATTTGAATGATTGCAATTTGATAATAAAAATTTATAAGTTTAAATCACCATTTATATTTTATCACTGTATAGCAGATAGTAATAAACATTGGCAATAGTGATGATTAATTATTCCTTGTTATTAATTAACTAACAATTAATTCACTAATTAGATGACAAGTTCCAATAATCGGCGACGGACTGACCTGCCAGTGAAGGTCGTACGAGGGAACCATCTCGAGTGCATTCGTGAAGGCCATTCTCAACTGTTCAGAAACGTTGTTGTTGTTGTCTTCTTTGCTGTTGTTGTTTTCTTCGTTGTTGTTGTTGTCATTGTCTTTGTTGTTGTCGACCGAATCGGTCGTCTTGGCAACGGCAGGAGACTTCTTGTTCTCCCAGTTTCTCTTTTGTATGAAAATCCGGAGATAATTTTGCCAGAGGTTCTGTGAATGTGGGTGGTGTTCGATGCCTTTTGCCAGTACTTTGAGGGCTGTGTTGAGTTTCAGATATTTTGATCTGAAGGATTATGGTAAAGTAAGACATGAGATTGTAGTTGACGTTAATATTAGTTATTATTAATAAGTTATTATATAACTATAATATATATTCTATAATATATATTCTATAATATAGTTATAGTTATTATAATATATATTCTATAATATAGTTATAGTTATTATAATATATATTCTATAATATAATTATAGTTATTATTAATATTAACGTAGAAAAACTTTCGGTAAACTTTGACTTTCAATTACGGAGATCAAGAATGAAACAAGCATGATCACTATTTCATTAACTTTCAATCACATAACACATACTACTTTGATCATCATCACCACCACAACCATCATCATCATCACCACCACCATCATCAACTTACTTTGTCTCTTCACCAACGATGCTCATGGCCTTCTTAAGGAAGGCATCTTCGTCGAGACCTGCGACGTTGTTGTTGCGAGTTTGCGACGATGCGCCACCTTCGTCGCTGCCCCCGTCCTCGTGACTTACATCCTTGACTCCATCTTTTTTCGTTCCTCCGTCGCTCGACCTTGAACTCCAGTATCGACAGTCGAGAGTTGAAATCAGGTCCTCCTCGGGCTGTGGACTCGACTCTGTTCGGAAATTATTATTAATTTATTATTATTATTATTTAGTTAAAAAAATTATTTAGTAAAAATTATAATTAATTAATTAATTATTATTTAATAATATGGGCATCGTGTTTCATTTTGTTTTTGTGCATATATTAAATTAAATGGAACAGATAAATGTGTTAAATGGCCCTTCAGAATAAGTGAACATAATATAAAATTTTAAAAAATTAAAAATTAAAACAAAAAAATATATAAATTAAATATAATATTAATAATTCTATTAATTGCATATATGATTAAACAATTGGACTCCTCACCAGTCGCAAACAAGCCATTAGATTGGTTTTGTTCTTCAGAGTTTTCTTTGCTTTTCGACGCATCCTTCCTCTTTCCTGGGTTCTTGTCCTGCCTCACAGACCACAGCCTGTCTTGGTTCAGTGGAGTGTATATGGCTGCAATCATCATCATTACCATCACAATCATCATCATCATCATGTGTTACATTACAATCCATCAGTTTCTTCCACCATTCCAATATACTTGGTTTCAGACCAACAGCCAGCCTAATGGCCAACAAAATGAAATGAAACAATACAAAATGATGCAAAACAAATGATACAAAACAAATGATATAATACAAAATGGTGCAAAACAAATGATGATACAAAACAAATGATGATACAAAACAATATGATGATACAAAACAAAATGATACAAAACAATATGATGATACAAAACAAATGATGATACAAAACAAAATGATATAAAACAAAATGATACAAAACAAATGATACAAAACAAAATGATACAAAACAGATGATGATACAATCCTGACCCGATCCTTTTGCCTGTGAAACGAGGTGCAACATGACAAGGTACAACTTCTTGGCATCCGTCTGCTTGGATTTCGACACAAATTCATCAACATAGGCCCCTGTTGAAAAATAATTATTAAATAACAATATTTATATTTTAAATCAAATTAAAAACAACATCCTTTTTAAGATTATCATGCACTTAGCTATATGATAATAATAATAATAATAATAATAATAATAATAATAATAATAATAATAATAATAATATAATGAACAAAAATAGTAAATATAATATTCATAAATTATTATCATCCTTGCTATTTTTACCAACCAATGAGGGCCTTATACTTGGAGAGGGGAGTTTTGGCATCGATGGCAGGCACGATGGTCGGATGGTAGGATACGATCTCCATTAAGATCTCCTTTGGGGTCATCGAGTAGTCCCTCTCGTGTTGCCTGCAATGCAATAACATCATCATCATCATCGTCATCATCATTGTCATCATCGCCACAAACATCATCATCATCATCACCAAATGTCATTAACCACAATAATGTCATCATCCATGACCAAAATTTGGTGAATTAGGTCAATGTCAAAATAATTATCATTGAACAATTATGATAATTTGCTTGGCACATCACCACCACCACCACCAACATCATCAGAATATAATATTTGGTGAATTAGGTCGACATCAAAATAACTATTATTATAATAATAATTCGCTCAGCAATGCAATTCAAAGCAAACCAACCATGGACAATTGTCGTCGTTGCACTTCCCGAGCAACTCGAACTGGCAGAGCGGAACTCGGTCGTCCAACTTGTTGGTGAACGTGGAACTGGAAAACTCGTTCTCGGTCCTGAAGGATCCGATGGACTTCAAAAGCGCGCTCGTGCGACAACAGGAAATGTTTTCTTCTTCGACTTCCTCGAACGACTTCGACTTGGATGTCGAGTCGTCGCAAGCAGACGCTTTGACGTGACTTTGGCCGTCAAAATTCAGCGTCTTCTGCATTCGACCGAAAGACGAACGACCGAGTCTCGTGGTCGTGGTTGGCAAGGCATAGTGACATCTCAACGTAGATTTTCTCTAGGGGAAGGAGAGTTTAATTTAATATTAATCTCATAATTAATTAATTAATAAATAAATATAAAACCCGACAACAGCGAGTTTAAAAAACTGTTTCAAAGACTTAATCTCAAAAATCGACCAACATGTGCATCCTTTATCTTAGAGAACTTATCGTCTTTTGCATTCTGAGGGGACAGTTTTTTGATCTCCGTTTTCGTTTTCTTGCTCGGCAAAGAAGAAGACGACAACGACGAGGAGGAGTTCCTGGGCTTCGAAGCGCTTTTCGAGGTGTCCGTCGACAATTTCGTTTTTATTGCGACCGTGGCAACGGCCCTCGGAGGTTGTTGTCGTTGATGTTGTTGCTCGGATGACTTCGGTTTTTTCCTCGGGTTAGAAGGAGTCGCGGCACTTCCGACGACTTTTGCCGCGGCGGTAGAGGAAGCGGTCGAAGACCTCTTTGGCTGAGGAAGGTCGGACTCGTCTGCTGTTATGCTGTGCTTTCGTTTGTGACGCGTTTGCTGCTTTAAGAAAGAATTAAAGATGTCGATGAAAGAATTAATATTTTAATAATTTAAAAAAAACAATTAACACTTAATATCCAGGTGATCGAAAAGTGAGAATTATTTCATTTAATAAACGCGCCATTTTAATTAATTTAAATTAATTTGATTTAAAAAACATTAAATTAAAACTAAGATAAAATCGTGGTTGTCATTAATTATTACTCAAAGAAATTCCAATGTAAATGCATTGCAAACCCATCACTCAATCAAGACAATGATGATGATGATTATTATTATTATGATGATGATGATGATGACTATGATACTTTATGTATATCCATTACAATTATCCCATTGACCAATGACAGCAACAATACCCTCCCCACATAAACAAACCTTCATCTTTGCATCGTCATTGGTCGCGAGAGTCGTCTGCCTGTTCTTGTGTCGTTCGTGAACGTTCGACTTGAGACTCTTTGTGACGATCAGCAGCTTCTGTTGACATTCCGTGATGTCGTTCGACGTCTTCAGAGTCTTTCTCTCCTTCTCCAGAATGTGGGATCGTAATGCCTCCCTCTGAAATTAAGGAGTTGCAAATGTTTATAGTTTATAACGCATAATATTAATAATAAAAACAATAATAGCATATTAATGCTAATAAATATTAAAAATACAATGACTTGAATTAAAATGTTTATAATGCATAATATTAATAATAACAACAACATATTAATGCTAATAAATATTCCCAGAGTGAATTACAAATGATAATCCGAACCAAAGCAAAAAAAACGAGTAGGCAACAATTAATACAGAAACAACAACAGCAACAACATCGTTTCCAACGGTTACCAACAGTAAATACAGAAACAATAACAACATCGTTTCCAACGGTTACCAACAGTAAATACAGAAACAATAACAACATCGTTTCCAACGGTTACCGACCTTCTTGTCCAACTCCGCCACCTGCAGCTGGTTGTGATTGAGAATCTTGAGGACGGCTTCCAACTGCTCCCTGATCTTCTGAGCGTTGGACTCCGTTGTCACGAGTTCTGCCTTCCTTTTGCAGAGGACCGATTCCAGCTTCAGTAGTTTCACCTTCTCTTCTTTCAAGCTTTTACTGAAAAGGAGTTTACAATAAGATTATAATAATAATAATAATAATAATAATAATAATAATAATAATATTTAGACAATAAAAAGAATAAAATCAGGCATCCGAAAGAAAGTCTTAAACTCAGAACTAGCAAATAGAATTCCATTCCTAGGCCCAATGAATGCATTACCCAAGCAGCAAAATGATTGCACTGCATTTATATTTATTTAGCATCAGATTTTTAAAGTGCACAATTCTATCCTGAGAGAATGTAGACATAGAGATAGAGATAGTGGTTATAACATAGAAATAGTGGTTATAACATAGACATGGATAGACAATCGAGAGTAAAAAATCAACACAAGCAATAAAAAGATCAAAAATTAAAATGCGTGAAGAGAAAGTAAAAGAATAAAAGATAAAAACACGATAAAAATCCATGCATTGAATGAATTAATGCAACACCATGCATTGAATGAATTAATGCAACACCATGCATTGAATGAATTAATGCAACACCATGCATTGAATGAATGCAACCAACCTCTCCTTGGCACTCTTGTCTTCCAGCTGTTTGAGTTTGTGATTGAGGAGACTAACTTCCAACTCCTTCTCTCTTCGCATGAGTTCCTCCTTGTTCAGGTTTTCCAGTTTGTCTCTCTTCAGCGACATCTGGGCCGCTGCTCTTCTCGTGACGACTCCGCTGCCGGCGACGACGACGTCGCCGACGGCGGCGGATTTGTTGTTCTCGAGCGAACTCAGAGGAAGAGTCTCGTTCTTCGTTTCCCAGGAGGCGGAGGCCGCGAGTTCGTCCTCGTGCGACCGACCGTGACGGGCCGGGGTCACTTCTTTCCGCGCTTCTTTGAGGAGCGATTCCAGTCTGTTGCAAATGTCAGACTCGCCCTTTTCCGTGACTTCCGAGTAGTTTTCCTCCTTTTCGGAGTCTTCAGACTCGTCTCCATTCAAGTAGATGACGATGGGTTCACAGTTTGGAAACTTTAAAGCAAAAGTCAACGTTTAATAACTATAATCGTTATAAAATATTGATCACCAACCACCAGTTAAAAGTCAATTACTAATTATAATCTATTATTATTATTATTATTATTATTATCGATTAAGAAATATAGATGTCATCAAATAATATATATATGAATAATATCTATATATGAATATTAGTTGGCTCCAGAATAAGATTTAAAGAAATCAGATTCAACAGATTTAACAATAACAGTAAATCCACAAAAGCCTCGAAGCAAACAAACATTTCTTAATTAAAATTAAAATCTTAATTAATTTCAGAGCAAATTAAAAATATTGAAGAGTTATGAAACAAATGCCAAGTCAAAGCATGCAAGTTTGCAATCTAACGACTGACATCAAGTAACTGATTATGAAATCAGATGATCATCAAGCTAGTTAATTAATAAATTAAGGCCTCTAACTAACAGAAAAAAATTAAACAAATGAACGAAAAGAAAAGAGAAAACAAAGCCTCGGCGCTCATCGACAGACCATTGGATTAATTTTTGTTGGCACCTTTGAATACTTGTTGTTGCTGATCGTCTGCACCAGCTTCAAGTCCGTCCTTCTCGGTGGAATTCGGTTGCCGGCCACGAACTGCCACCTGGAGCCGCCTGCCTGGTCCTTCTCTTCCTCCTTCTTCTTCTTTCCGTTCTGGGCCCTCGATTCCGGGACTTTCTCTCCGGAGGGGTCCCGGCAGAACGAGGAACGTCCGATCGGGGGTCCGGTCGACGGGACGACCGAAGCGGAACTCGACGCCGTCTCGATTCTCGGCCGCGGTTCGACGGGAGACAAGTCCTGAAGTTTTGCGTCGGATGAAGCGACCGCGAGTTTCATGACGGAGGCGGGCAGTTTGACGTCGTTGGTGACCGTCGTCGTGGACGCGGACGACGTCACGGGTCGAGCCGACGTTTCGTTGTATATCGTGCGACGGAACTGTTCGAGTTTGTCCGCTGGCGAAGATAATGTTTGCGGAGTGGAAACGAATTTCGTTCTGTTCGAAGTTGATGTGTTGAGTCGTAAACATTTGTTGAAAGCTTGCGTCCTGAAACTCTGCCTTTGTTTGTATATTGGCAGTGAGTATCCCGTAGAGTTGTTCTTTTTCTTTCTATTCCTTCTCTTTTTCCTCTTCGACAGCATCTTCCCCGAAGGACCGCCTTTCTCCGTCTTGACGTTAGCAGACGACATTCGACGTTTCGAATCCTCGTCGGGTCCGTGCTGGATGTAAAACGATTGCAAATCGCGGTCCTTTGTCTCTTCTTTTTGCCAAAGATTCGTTGCGAGCTGTTCCATTTGCTCCTTCTCCTGCTTGATTTTCCTTTCGGCAAAAGATTTGAGAAGACGCGCCCTCAGTAGCATCTCTTCGTCTTTAGAATCTTCGGTCGAGCAATCGTCGTCCAATCTCCGAGTCGGTTCCTCTTCGCTGGGGGCGATGACCAGACACGGCTGCAGCAGCAACTGCGAAGTAATGTCCGGCTTGACGTCTTCGGCATTATCTTCGAATATTTCCTGGCCCGGGGCGAAAGTTTTCGTCGGAGATGATGATTCGTGGTCGCTGTCGATGACCACCATGTCAAAGTCTTCCTCTTCATCTTCCTCGTCCACTTTCTTCTGGCCTCTCCCTGCCATAGTAGCGCTGCAATAGGATAAACTCCGATCTCGCTCGGGAGATTCGTCTTCATTTTCATCCACGTCTTCGGTATTCAAAGCGTGAGACCGCGTCTTTCTTAATTCAATGTCAAGGAGGAGTTTGTTCTTGAGGTTATTGAGGTAGGATTCTTCTTCGTCCTCCTTCTCTTCGACCTTCTGAGCCACGTCTGGGTCTTCAAAATTGGCTCCAGTGTTCGCCTCTCCCAAGTATTCATCGTTCGTGCTTAAACCTTCGTATTGAGGCAAAGCGTAAAGCCAGGAAGGCGACGGGGACTGTGTTTTGTTGACGACGATCGGAGGGCGACATTTTGGATCGTCTCTATTTACCTGAATGTCGTCTTCGAAATCTTCGTACAAGGGATCTTTGGCCGATCGATCCTCGCCCGATTGGAAACGAGGGGAAGTCTTGCTGCTCGTTCCGTAAGACGACAAACTCGAAGAACTGGCGACGGCAGGATAAGAAGGAGGCGACGGAAGAAGGGGACCGTTCCTGCGCCCGGGGCAGACCTCGGTCAGTCTCGGGGAATGACGAGAGTGGCCGCTCCAGTGGGCCACGCTTTGGAGGGCCTTCGAGTATCCGGAACGAACGTCGCCGTAGGAAAAAGCCGTCGAAGGCTTTGGTGCCAGCAGGGGCTGACTCGAGCCCAGTCTGTGGTGGGGAAGAAGTTCCGGCACGAGGAGGGGAGGTCCGGGTTCGGGTAGAAGGGCGGGTTTGGGGAGGAGGGCGGGTTTCGGTAACAGGGGCACCCTGGGCTTGGGTTCCGGAAGCAAGGGTGGCCGAACGCCAGCAACCGGAGTCAGGTGCGGAGGGGAACGATCCAAGGATCCGAGGGGTCCGATGACCGCAGACGAGTTCAGGTTGTGCTGGATTATGGAGAAGAGCGGTCCTCGGGCTACCAAGGGAGGGACGGACATCCTGCAATCCGGAGCGATGTCGGAGAGCATGATTTGCTGGTGTTCGATGAGTTTCTGACTCTCCATCAGCTCCTTCTTCTGCTGCTGAAGATGCTGGATGTGCTCTTGAAGTAAGTCTATGCTGCAGGAGTCTGAGTGGTGAGGAAGAAGAAGAAAATATGAATTCTCAAAATTCAATGACTCTAATCTAGGAATTTAAGATGGTTTCGATTTTTTTAATTTAATGATGAAAATATTTTAAAAGAACACCAAATGAAGTTAGTGACAATAATAAAAATAATAAAAATAATAATAATAATAATAATAATAATAGTAACAATAATAATGACAATAACAGTAACAATAATAATAGTAATAATTTCCTTAGTAATAGTATGACATGAAACTTGTCATGAATACCAAACAGGAGCAATCATTCAATTAATCAAGGTGTAGTAGGATTGCATGACCAGGTAAGTACTGCATAAGAATAGATTTTCACAAGGCATTAATCATCATCATCATCATCATCATCACTACCTGCTTCGTTGTTGTTGTTGTTGTCTGCATCACTGTCCATTTCCATGTGGACCACATCGTAATTATCCAAGTTTGATTCTGTCAATGTCACGTGCAGGTCAGAACCCAACTTAGTCATAAATTTCCATGAATTTTATAAAAATAAACATAAAATATTTATTACATAAATTATGTGGATGTTAGAAACATATCATCTGCATGGTAGCCTATTGTTTATGCACTTCATAACTATATCAATGTTCATGATATAATATCTTATAAATAAAGATTCACCTTGATTGGAGAATGCATCTGGTTTCTGAATTATGTCAGCTTTTGAATCGAGTCTCTTCTCTGCAGACTTGAGTGCAGTCATCCTCAACTGCAACAACTCCTCATCTTCTGCAGACTCCTGAAAGCATCAATCACCAAAAAAGATCAATCGATTGAAATTACGTTCAAACTTCTTCTTATTGTTCTGTCGTTGCTACGATCCGAGCTTAAGTAAGCTAAGCAAGAATTAAAGGCTGGGTGATTGAATCATGCAAAAAAAAAGGCAGGAAGGGTCTTAAAAGGAGAAACTTTGGGAACTCAAGACAATAACAATAATCCCTGCATTCAATCGCGTGCATGAAATCCATGCCACGTTTTCATTTCTTATGTTCTATTTCTCACACACGAGAACTTCATAAAAATTGTTGCCACCTTGTATTTAGTTATCATTGGTCATTGATAAACATATCGTAACGATTCATCAACAATCAACACTCACGTAAGCATCGTGGTTCTCCGAAATATTGCTATTCTTGATTCCTTCGTCTGAAATGAAGGAGTTCAAAACTTATGTGTGGGAAATAGTTAAATATTTGCCATAGCTGGCAAACATCATCATCACCATCATAGTCATCATCATCATCATCATCACCATCATCATCTTTATCACAAGCTCACCTGTTCCATCAGTACTTTGTAATTTGGTTCTTCTCCTGGCATCCTCATATTCCTTGATCATTAAACAGTAGTCTCTATCAGGCTCTACGAAATGATAAATCATTTATAATTGTATTTTATAAACTAAATTCTCACAACTGCATGGCCTGAAAAATCACTTTAATTGGTCACAAAATTGGTTTTAAATTTACAATTTATCAGGATAAATTATAGAAATGATATTTTAAGGCATACTGTTACTTGGCTCTGCATCAACATTAAGGTTTCACTATGTAGTTAACAGGATAACAATTACTTAAAAGCAGAAGTTAAACCATAAACATCTATAAGAGTATGTAATATCCATGGAAATTGTCTTATTCGTTGAGAATTTAAAGATGCCCTTATTAATTAATACCTTTTTATTAACATATTAGTTTATTAACGATTCCTATTTGTAAAGTTCTTTGGTTGAAAAATGTTTGTAATTATATTAACTTTCTTATTTCATTTTTTCAACAATAGATGTACACTTAAACTGCATTAGCTCTTCTAGTCTTTTTTTGTCTTACCAAGCCATATAATAATAATAATGATGATGACAATCATCATAATAATAAAAATCATTAATTAACTGAAACAACATTCCCACAGATGACTGCCAAATTCTCACCTTCTATTTTCTTATAAGTTTTTTTGTTATAAGTAACAAATGGTTTTCTTCTTCTGTTTTGTCGTGGCTTACTGGATTTATTTGCAACTTTAGGAAGATAACATGGAATTTCAACTACAGATTCTGTACTAGGAAGAACTGCGGAATCGCCCATATGTCGGACCAAAGCGTTATCTCCTGTCACCATATCGTCTTCGTCACTAATTTCTCCTTCTTCTTTCGGTGAATAACTTTTGAGCATTTTGATTGTTGAAAACAATACCTACGTAGAATATTTACGTTCTAAATCGATACCCGACAGACCAGAATAACAAATCTAGCGATATTAGAATATTTGGAATTTTGAAAATACTTAATTTATTAAAGAAGTTATTAACCATTCAAATGATCCTAAGTTTGTTTTAAAATATAATTATTAAAAATTACATTGATCTCACGTTTTTAAGACGTAATTGCTGTTTTCTCGCGTTTACGTCGTCTGATTTTATAATTTTATGATTAGCTTTTTAGATTTTTTTTAAACACTTGGCTTATGTATTTTATGGCAATTACGGTTAAATGGTGTCATTATTGACTAATTAGGGGCGTTATTGTTATTCAAATATTCTCAAAGCTTCAGCATCAGCTTAGTTATAAAAAATTTGCAACGATTTTCATAATGAAAAGCTCTGTAAAGAAAAGAAAGGGAGCTTCTAGAGATTCTAACTTCAATAAATTGGCCATTCTCCGAGCTGGGGGCAAGAAAGCTGAAGCCGCCGCAAGCAAGTCAAATGATATATCTAGGTAATTTCAACTTTTAATAAATTGTAAAATCAGTTAACACAATTTTTGTTGAATTTATGTTAATTTATTAACATGATTTACATAATTTATTAGATTTGCTAGCAGCGTTTATTTAAAGGACTTGGAGCAACAGTCATTGAAATCATCGAATGTTTTCATCGGTGAATATCAATTACTTTTCGTGATAGGTCGCGGAGCACACGGCAAAGTAAGTATTGCGGTATCAAGCTCTATGCAAGATTCACCTTTTTAAAAACAAGATTGACAAGCAATGCCATTGTTAATCAATTATTAAGGACAACACTGTGTTGTTTAGATCAATGAGCGCATTTATCTGCGAAAAATAAGCTCTTTATAAAAGCATATTGAATTCTTTAGTTTCAAATAGTTCAGCTCTTAAGCGCAACAATGGTTCAACCGCACAGCATGATCACAACCGCGGCTCCGGAGATTTTAATAGAATTTATTTCTTTCCAAACGATCTTTGGGTTTAGATCTAGGATATGACGATTGTCTTATTTCGAAAAGGGTGCAATAGTTCCATTGAATGCACTGAATGCAGGACTTAATAAATCTTCAAAATTCACTTCAAAGAATTTTTTTCACGATTTAAGGTGCTCCTGGTGAGAAACGAAAATAACGGACAAAATTATGTTATGAAATTAATAAACCTGTTGACCGAGGAGTTAGCAAACATTATGAGAGAAAAGGTGGTCCTTCAAAGGTTATCCAGTGGCTGTTGTGAATTCATTGCAAGAGTTCACGATTACATCATGACCTCGGTAGTATTGAATCAATTTGTTATTAAATTCATTCGTTTATTTGTTTATTCCTTCCATAAGAACCGACAGAAAGAACCCTCTGAAGGGGTGCCGGGTAAATGGTAAAGCGGGTAGCTTTAATGTTTTCACACCCCGTAAAAACATTTCGGCTAAGTACTCACGTGGGTACTAAAAATATTGGCTATATATCCAGATATCAAACTGGATGCTGCAATAGGCATGACTTTCAGTAGACATGTTTCCTATTCACGAACGATTCCCCAACGATTACTATTCAAGTGCATTGAAGTGCGCTATACTTCATTACGACTATATATTGAAATAAAACAGTAAACTTAAAACGACTTTTATAATTCCAACATTCAGATTAAATGATTATTTGGATGAAAGTTGGCTTTTGCCTGTCTTATCCAGCATTGATTTGTACAGGGCCACATAGGGTTTGTAATGGAGTACGTGCCAGGGATAACACTGAAGGATCAAATATCTTTGGTCAGGAACTTTATTGACGAGAAGACAATATTCTACACCGCTTGTGTTGTGCTGGCACTCGAATATCTGCACAGGATAAACATCTTTCATAGGTTCATGTTAACATGTTGTTATTATTATTATTATTATTATGTCACGTGTTATGTTCTTCATTTTTAATGGGATGTTGCGTTGCTGTGCAAAAGTAGGTTAACTGTGTTGAGACTTTGATATTTAAATGTGACATTTTTTATAATAAATTATTATCATTGATTAAAAATTAGTATAAAAACCATTACCATTGAAATTACTTGCGGATTTAAAAGGAATATTCCCCCTGATTTAGAAAATATCAATATATACCATGTAAGCACTGCGTTTATGTCAATCTCTGAGTAATGATTCGATGATCATTATTCACACAATAACATTTAATTAAATTTAAATGAAAAAAAGCAGTAAATAATAGCTATAATAGCTGGTAACAATAATAATAATAATAGCAACTACTAATAATAAACAACAATGATTGTTAAGGGATGTGGCGCTCCAAAACATGATAATAGATGAGCTGGGCTACGTGAAAGTCATCGACTTTGGTCTTTCCACGGATAGAAGCGACATCTACCGAGGATCGAGTTCCGCGAGGATGAACAGAATGATTGATTACGAGGACATGGGCAGATGCTGCTGGCACATGGCTACTGGAGAGGTTCGTTGGTTAAAATTGCTCAAAGTAATAATGTGATAATGACTGTAACAGTCAACTTATGGTATCGTGATGATGAAGTTGTAATAATTATCAATAGAGATATTGTATAATCTAGGTTGCCCCTTTATTGAAAATTAGATGCATTATTCAAACAGGAAGTACACACGGTGCCAAACTATCCCAAGAAAGTCGACAAGATTTCCCCAGATGTCAGAAAGTTTATTCAAATGGTAAAGTTTCAATTGTTCGATTTTAAATTTATCTAAAAGCTGAAGATTATCTGATTTTATCTTAAGTTCTGTTGCTTATGTTATACTTTATTGCACCTTAACAATATATTTTAGGCCGTAATAATAACGTGGTTGAACTCTAAGCGCTTATAAAAGTACCATAAATTACAACTTTAAAAACTCACTTTAGTATGAAATGTCAGATTTGTTTACTTTTACCCCTAAAAGTGCCACCCGGGGCGGACCACCCCCCACACACACACAAAATGAACAACTCTTTTAATTACTTAAATTTAATATCCCGAATTTATGATTAATATCCGAGGCTCAAAATAATTCGACGACAAATAGCATTCAACGAGGTATTCGACAGGTATGACAAGTGGTAGAATTTATTAGATTATCTTCCGCTCCTGGATAATTAATATGTTCCTAACGTGCTCGCTAGATCTTTCCTGAAGGCGAGACAAGCAAATTGGCCGACAGCAACGAAGCAATCAAAGAAATAAAGTCACAGGCTCTCTTCAAAGTGAATATGACATTCATTTTTACTTCGGACTCTCATGACATTTAAAACCTTCAGACATTTAAAAAGTCCTTGAGAACGTTTTACTTTTTCAGAATATTGACTGGGAGTCTTTGAGAGAGAGAAAGGTAAAACCGCCTTTCAACGTCAAGATCCTGGTAAGTATACGTGCGTGTTTCACGATTTCAAAATAATCTTTCAAAGATTTATTTGGATTCATGTTTTTGTTATGCTACCGTCGTTTTTTTTTATTTTGTGATAGTTTTTGTCATTTTGAAATCGAAATTTATCACTGTTATTAGCCGGCCATGACTCAAGTCAAGGCAGTTTGGCAAGAGGTCACAGCCTCAGAAGAAACGAGTGTGAATCATATGCTCAAGCAAGAATTCAGGAACGTTATTCCATGGAAGAGTGACTCGCAAGGGTGAACTTTGAGCTCTTAAGTAAGAGGCAAACTGAGACAAATGTTGATTGAAATTCGCATTAAGTTAATAATCAGCGCTTACGAAATGATCAGAACATGCCAATAATACCACATTTTTCGCCCAAAGACGGCTTTTATAATCAATCTCTTCGTGTATACTTTTGTTTTGCAATTTCAAATATAATTGTTATAAAACTTGTGTCAAAAATGGATAGATGGTCAAATCAACAATAGAATTTCAAGAATTAAACATTAGGCTTTAAATGGACAATAATATCGGTTGAGGTAATATCAAGAAATAGTGTCATTACTAATATTAAAGTAACTTTAAGTAATCACATCATAATATCAAACACTGCATTTCATATTCAAATTATACTTCCGTACAAATACTATTAAGTAGTTATAGAATCCTGAATTAATTAGCTTCGATCACACATGCGTGATAGTTTCTAAGGTAGCTGGTTAAATGTGAATTGCTATCGTCAAAATCATAGCGGGAACTACAATAAAAATGTCATTGCTAATGGATTCATAAACGTTTGGTTTGGAAAACACCAGATTGTGTTTAAAATGATTATTGCTATTGTAGAGTATTCCACAGTCAGGATGAGAGCAAATCATTTATTAGCATTTTCTTTGTAAAGGCTGTAATAGCCGATGCTCTAAATTTTAGACCTTGGTGCTCAGGGATCAGAGTGTCTGTGAAAATACAAGTTAAAACAAAAAACAAGATTATTGTACAAAATGATAATCATGATAGAATTTTAAAAATCAGAATAATATATAACAATAAATCATAATTTTAAATATAATACAAAATGGTATGTTAAATGCTCTAAATTTAGGTGTAAACTTTCTTTAAAAATAAAATTTTAAAAAGTATCATTAATAAAAAGTTATATTATCTTACTATGTAATCTTTCATAATACTACTATATGATAAGGGCTAACCCAACTTCAGCAACCAGAGAAACGCGACGCAATCTTAAGCAGTGAGAGAGAATCTTTGTATAAATCATGCAGATCTTTGTCAAGACCTTGACCGGCAAGACAATCACTCTCGAAGTTGAGCCCAGTGACTCCATCGAGAACGTTAAAGCTAAAATCCAGGACAAGGAAGGCATTCCTCCCGATCAGCAGAGGCTCATTTTTGCCGGAAAGCAGTTGGAGGACGGAAGAACCCTCAGCGACTACAACATCCAGAAGGAATCTACCCTCCACCTGGTTCTTCGTCTTAGGGGTGGTATGCAGATATTTGTCAGGACTTTGTCTGGCAGGACAATCACTCTCGAAGTTGAGCCCGGTGACTCCATCGAGAAAGTTAAGACTAAAATACAAGACAAGGAAGGTATTCCTCCCGATCAGCAGAGTCTCCTTGGTGCTCCATATCTGTTGCAGAACGGAAGAACCCTCAGCGACTACAACATCCAGAAGGATTCTACAATCCACTTGAATCTTCGTCTGAGGGCTGGTATGCAGATCTTTGTCAAGACCTTGACTGGCAAGACAATCACTCTCGAGGTTGAGCCCAGTGACTCCATCGAGAACGTTAAAGCCAAAATCCAGGATAAGGAAGGCATTCCTCCCGATCAGCAGAGGCTCATTTTTGCCGGAAAGCAGTTGGAGGACGGAAGAACCCTCAGCGACTACAACATCCAGAAGGAATCTACCCTCCACCTGGTTCTTCGTCTCAGGGGTGGCGCCTGACGTTATTGCATGAAATTTGTTCATGATCTATGCTTGTTATAATAGTTGTTATCACATTATTTGGAAATAAATTTTTTGCATGGAAAGCATGAATTCTGTCGAAGTTTTCTTGAATATATGAGTTTTTAAATTGTTGATTTCATAGATTGCTTACATCTTTGTTATGAACATTAGACAATTTGATATAAAAATCATAATTTTGAGTTTAATTATTTTCAACATTTAAACGAATTTTTCTGAACTATTTACCCCTTTTATTAGCCTTCGGTGAAATTGAAATGATTGATATTTTCTAAAAGCTTTATCGATACTATAGGACCGAAATGGACTGCCAGATAATACCTTCTAGTAAATGGCTTAATGATTAAACTATACTTAATAATTGTTAATTAATAATTAGTAGTAAGTTTAAATCAACTGACGAGATCAATGCATTTTGTTTTATTTATGAAATATAAAATAAATAATAGAAAAATATAAATAAGACAAAGTTTCTTGTTCAATGGCTATTGAAGTTTAATTTATTGTTTTTAAATTTAATAAAATTAAAATAAAATACTTACAAATACATGAAATCAAATTTAGAATCAAACCTGGATACGATATTTTGTAATATAGTTAATTAATTTACGAGAAATTAATTTTCAGGATTTTTAATATTTTCAAGTAAGTTACCAATCAAAAAGATTTCAAAATATTTTAAAATAATTTATAAATATTTAATTAAAATTATTAAAGTTTTCGTTCGCATATTAAGGATCTTTTATTTCCCAAGGGTGGTTAATAGATTGAAAATAATTCACAACGAAGCGGAAACATATCGAAACACGTTCTAAGACTAAAATCATTTGAGGAAGAATGAGTACATCGTCGAACGAAGATCTTCGAGGATCTAGAGCCATTAGGCCATCATCCGATTCTTGTACAGAATTCAATGTCAACTCGGAATCGTCATCATCGCCCACCAGTTCGGACATCCAGTCTTCACAACTTGGTTCCAACACCCACATGACTGCCATATCTCACCTACTGACATCTTACAACATCTCACAAGAACTCGTTCATTCCGTGACCTTCAAAAAAAATTCAACGGAGGATCTATTGTCCGAAGGAACGAAGATAAGGCCCATTGTGTCAAACATCGTTTGCACAGCTAGCGTCGGCTGTGAACTCGATCTAGACAGGATAGCCAAACGGGCCAGAAATGCCGAATTTAACAAGAGGCAATTCTTATCAGTGATCATGAAGATGCGAGAACCAAAAGCAACGGCACTAGTGCACAGCAACGGTGAATTGGTCTGTTTGGGCACTAAAAGCGAGACCATGGCGACGATAGCCATGAGGAGATTCGCCAGAATAATTCAAAAGTTGGGATTCCGGGCGAAATTTCTAAATTTTAAGATCCGCAACATTGTCGGGACATGTAAAGTCAACTTCAGGATACGCATTGGTGCGCTTGCTCAAGCTCATTCGAAATTTAGCAGTTATGAACCTGAAACATTTCCTGGTCTCAAATACAGAATGGCGTCTCCCGAAGTTCTAGTGACGATTTTCACGACCGGAAAAATTATCATAACAGGAGCTAAAACGAGGGACGATTTGAATGGAGCATTCGAAACAATTTATCCCATTTTAGTAGCGTTCGGAGAAGTATAAAGAGTGCTTGTTTTAAAGATATAAATCAATAAAATACTAACTTAAAACATTAAATGCAGTTTCATTGGATACATTTCAGTCTTTCATTTTTGTATTTTTCCAATTTCTTTCCTAGAGTTATTTGCAAGTAATACTTAGACAATGTAAATAAATCATATATTACCGTCGAATCCACTCCACTTAAATTGAGTTTAGCCATTCTTTAACAGATTTTAAATAGATTTTGACTAAGATTTATAAATTAGATGAGTTTTCGGCAAATAATATTAAAATTAGGACAATTTTAAAAACAAATTAAATACATAAAATTTAATATCGTCTGGACGATAAAATATATGAACTTTAGAATTGCAATCATCCAAACGAAAATATGTCTAAGACTTCGTAACACTCACAAATATAACATCGAAGAATTATGTCTTTATCGACGCTCGGAGAACCAGAAGTAACGGCAGGAGAAATATCAGTTTCAGAATCTGTTGCTTCACCATGCATTACTTCGGACATCCAAGCTCCAACAAACGCCCTTTTCGGGGGCAACAATCCCATTGACGGTGCCATTTCCGAGATAATCTTTGCGTGAGTCTCCAAATTATGAAACTTTCATAGATGTTCATTCCTACTTCAACCTTATATCACGTCAAAGGCATAATTCACAGATAAACACGCTGATGTTCCAGGTTTTTAAGTCATTTACAACAGATTATTTTAAGTTATTTATTAAAAAAATCATGAAATTTTAATCTCTAATCATCACTTAAATAAGTCTTCTAATAATAGGTCTTACTATTATCGTTTCAAGAAGTATGAATTCACAACATGGAGAACCAGGAAGGAAGGCGGCATCATCTTCAGAATCGAACGTTACTTCACCAAGCAGAATTCCAATTTCCAATACCCAAGCTTTAGAAAACTCTCTTCTTGATTCAGGCATCCACACGTCTGCCATCTCCCACCTTTTGACAACCTACAACGTTCCTCCAGAACTCATTCACTCGACGACCTTCGCGAATACCTCTTCGGATGACCTTTTAACGGATGGAACGAAGGTTGTGCCAGTCGTGACGAATATCGTTTGCACAGCGAATGTTGGTTGTGAACTCGACCTAAAAAGGATAGTCAAATGGGCCAAAAATGCCGAATACAGGAGTCAATTCGTATCTGTAGTGATGAAGATTGGAGAGCCTAAAGCAACATCTCTTGTGTTCGCCAACGGTAAAATAGTTTGCATGGGCACCAAAAGCGTGAACATGGCAAAGATAGCGACCAGGAGATTCGCCAGAATCATACAAAAGTTGGGATTTCAGGCAAGGTTTTTAAATTTCGAAATCCATAACATGGTTGCCGCATGCAAAGTCAACTTCCCAATTCGAATTGAGGCCCTCAATCAGGCTCATCCTCACCTCTCCAGATACGATCCCGAAGTCTTCAATGGTCTTGTTTACAAAATGGTTAAACCCCAAGTCAATTTCCTGATTTTTCCATCCGGAAAGATCAGCTTGGGAGGCTCCAAGTCCAAAGAGGAGATACAGGAAGCCTTCGGGTTGTTATATCCCATATTGCTGGGCTTTAGAGGTTCATAAACTACATACAACATAAAAACTTTAAGCTTAAACCATTAATAAATCATTTGGCAGGCTTGTTAACAGTATATTCTTATTTTGAAAAAGAGGAAAATCAATAAACAGGGATAAACAATAATACTCGTGTTTTGTTTTTACGCTCATCTGTCTAGAAAACGGATGGTTAATTCGACGCCTAGATCCAGTCCATTCAATAATCGTTGGGGAATTGGCGTTTATGAGTTATTATTTCAGGGTAAAACCGCATAATTTCCCCTCCTAGGTTTTCTGTTACATACGTCTAAAAGTGTACGTCCCAAACATCGAGCAGAAGTTGGTTTTTGTTCCCTGTGTTTACCCAAGCATAACTAAATATAGGAAAATGACGACACAGATTGATTAGATAAACTTAGAATCTTGCAGCTTCTACACTTCCAAAGGACAAAACTAATTATTTTTTGTAATGCCAATTGCTAATGCCACAGAAGAGGTTAGCAAAATGTCCCTCTGGTTCGTGGCATGAATGACCTTCAGTTACAACGACCTACGATTGTGTACCTTCCAATGACTCAACTTTATTCACTTTCCATCAATCTTTCATTCCAACTAAATATTGAAATATAAATTGCTAGTGTAAAAGTTAAAAACATCATATTCTGTCCAAAGCCTCAATGCCTATGACTTGCAAACCATTCCTGAGTACCTGTCTTGCAGCTTTAAAGAGAGCAATTCTTGCCTGGAATGAAAATAATGTTGTAGTTAAAACTAAATATTTATATAAATTAATTTCTAACATCTCTATGGTTAGGGTTAAGAGTTGAATTTAGTCAATTTGGATATGCTCAGTTATTAAACACAAAAACTAAAATGATGATGACAATGATGGTCCTTACGCTTGCAACGTCTCTCGGTTGATCCTTCACGTGCAACTCCCCGTGAGCCACGTTGACCAATCTCCTAAGGAATTAAAGAATAAATTCTTCATTTTATGAATCATTTCACGCACATTCCCACTATTTCAGTCAAACATTTAACTAACTAACTAAATAAATAAATAAATAAATAAATAAATAAACAAATAAATAAATAAACAAATAAATAAATAAATTCCTTGAACTAGAAATTACGAAAATAATTAAACAAATACCATTAAAACTGTGTTAGCATCAGCAACAAATCAACAACAAGACATCCTCACCCCAGTGTAAAGAGGTACTGCATCAGATGAAAAGCTTCGAATTCCATGTAAGATGTAATGAGGACTTCATCAAACCTACACATTAAAGCATTGTTTGGTGTCTTTAAATCTTAAATAAATATTTCAACAATAAACCTACTAATATTCTGAATAAACAATGACAAAGATATAAAAAAATATAAATGAAACTGATGAATTTATTAAAAATTCTGCCATCTGAAAATAATATTTACCTGGCAAGATGGAGAACCAATTGAACTGCAGAGTCTTCAGAAAGTACTTTGAAGTCGATCGAAGAATCGGAAGGAACGTCGTCCGAGTTACGGATCAAGCTGTGGGAGAAGTTGAATTAAGCAACATCAAGTCCTTATTAAGTTAAGATTCCAAACATAAATGGTGACAGTATATCAGCTTTCATTCTATAAATAACTTATCATTTGCAGCAGTTTTATAGTCACCTGTCATGCCATCTTAAAGCTACCATGTAAATAAGATCCACTTAAAACATCAGCCATATTTGATTGATTCAACTGCAAGTTATACCTGAGTAACATGCCATCATATTTAATGCATTAGAGCATTGAATCTGTTAACATCCTTGTCTTAGAACCCCATTTAGACTAAATACATTAATGTAGCAATTGCAAACACACCTGCACAGTCTGGCATGGGTGTATTGCAAAAAGACACCCGTGTTGCCATTGAAGTTGAGCACCTCACTCCAATTGAATGCATAGTTTTGAAGACGAAACCTCTTCAAGTCCTGAACTATGATCCCACAAACGGCCAACTTTTCTGCCACCAAATCCAAATCATCTCCTTGGACTTTAGTTGCTGTCATATAACAAATCCAATTAATATTTTTATTTATTTATTTAATTAATTAATTATTTGATTTAGTTTGATTGATCAGGTTGGCATCAACAACGAGACAATCATTCACTAGCAACCACAATGACTAATTACCAAATAAGAATTACCAGAAGCAGCTAACTAAACGAACTAATTCAAACTGATTTAAATACAGAACAAGTCATAATATTCCTTCCTATGTATTTATTTTATATTTAATTATTATTTAAAGCCAAAGCAAACTCATTGCAATCATCACCAACACAAAACATAGCCATTCACCCACTATGATTGGTACCCATTCATAACCATTCACTCACTGTGCTTGGAAAGCATCCTTTCCCTCATGAGCGACCTCGCCTCATCCAAAACATCCCTGAGGAGCACAACTTCCCCCTTTCTGGTGCTCATCTTTTCCACTCTTCCGAACCTCAAGTGGAGGATTCCGTCCCCTCGGGAATCCGGCCTCAACTTTCGAAGGATCCTCTGCAGGTTTTGGAAGTGCTGGTACTGGCCACCTTCCACCTTGCAAAAATTTCGACCAATTAAAGTTCGTTCGAAAAACTATCCGTGAAACACTGCTCGGATAAATAAATCTATGCATGCACGCACACACATACGAGATGGTTATGGTATCGTAACGTTATCTTCAGTGCTTCATGCAATTGCACTTGCAAAGCAGATAAAACAATGTACTATAACGCCTCTATTTACATTTTTGCATTTAATTCCTCAAAAGCAAAATAAATATTTATTTCTTGTTTAACCTGTCCCCAGCCTATTTGACATGCTAACAACGACCGCAGTGAATGTTCATATGAACATAATAAGAATATCATGGGTTAAAAATATCAAAGTGATATGGACAATATCAATCTCACCACATAGATAAGCTTATCAGCACCACACTCCTTGTATCTTTCCAAGCACGCAGCAACATCCCTGTCCAACATTCAGTTGACAAATCAAAATAACAATCAAATGATGGCTGAAATCTCAGAAATGGCAACAACAAAACAAATTGGTAATCATCATCATCATCACCTGGTGAGATACAAAGTTGATCCATCACTTTTGAGAAGATTTGCAGTCATTGAAGATTTATCTCCATCTTCTGTTACATCAATGTAGTGAACTCCTGTCCTGATAATAATAACAATTATAATAACAATAATAATAATAATAGTAATAATAATTCCAAGCTGTTCGTTTCTTTGGCGGCGTTGAATTTGGCTTTAAAATACTATCAAAAACTGTATGAAAGTTGCTTAGTTGTCGTTTCAGAACGAAAATATGCCGAGACCAAATAGTGCAAAGGAGGCCAACTGCGAAGGCAAAATGGCTGCCAAACTTCTCGGGTTTCACCTGTGTGAAAGTTGTTTGAAGGCAAATGAGGATTGCCTGAAGAAAATGGCTGAAGAAAGTTCAGGAGACAAAAGAGACGATCTGAAAAATCTAACGAAGGATATTGAAGAACTGAAATTGGTTATCAAGAAAACCGATGCCTTGACCAAGACCAAGGCCAATTCTAATCAAATTTGACAACGAAAACTCTAGAAACAATGTGCTGGAGAACAGTAAAAGATTGAAGGGAAGCAAAGACTTCAGTAAATTCATCCTAAGTCTGGATCTGTCAAAGGAAGACAGAGAAACCTGCAAGAGGCTTTTCTCCGAAAAACTAAAGGAGGTTAACAAGAAAGGAGGAAGCAACCAGTGGATCGTCCGAGTGAGAGGAGAACCTGGTGCTTTCTACGCAGTGGCTTACAAGAGAAGGGAGAAAGAATAAATTGAACATTAATTTTTGGTTCTGCCGAAGTTGTATCGATATCTTAGTTCATGTTTTATTTGAACCGTCGAAGACACTCGGTTTTTGTGTTTGATATGAACATCTGATCTAATTTGTTTTTCGGTTTGTTATGGGGCAAGCGTTTATGTACAGTTTTAGATTGTTAATTAAGATATAATTTATCAGTCCCGTGAAGATCCAGAGTCTGGCTGGGGGACTTTAAAAATCTACGAGGGGTTTTTTTTTATTTGCTTGATTGTCGTGATTATTTGTATCACGTTGATTGTTATGGTCGGGAAAATAAATGGTATTGGAGCCATTAAAAAAATTAATTCCAAGGAATATTAGAAAATGAAGTGGAACCCAACCTAGAAGCAGATTGGATAAGAGATGAAGAATTGATCCACAAAGAGAGAGATGCCAGAATGGAAAGAACTGGAAATTAGTGAATTAACGACGGCGATCAAATTCTCCCACAATTGGAAAACACCAGGAATTGATAAAGTGCATAACTTCTGGATAAAGTATTTGACGTCAATGCACAAACAACTGCTAGAGGCATTTAACAACATACTAAAAGAACCTGAGGGCATGCCCAGATGGATGACAGAAGGAACTGCCTACTTGTTGCCGAAAACAACAGAAACAAAAGATCCAAAAAATTATAGACCGATAGCGATTGAGTTTTATTTTTTTTGCTGCTCTTTTCAGTTTTTTTTTGTGTTAAATGAGGGAATTAGTATAATAATAAACTCGTAACCAATGGATAGCATGTTTGCCAACAACTTATAAGGTGCTGACAGCAATTCTGAGCACCCAACTGCAGAAGAATCAAACATATCCAGAAGAACAAAAAGGATGCAGAAAGGGGAGCAGAGGTTGTAAAGACAGTCTGTTGATAAGTCAAATGGTTATGAAGCATGCAGTAACTTATGTTACTCCAGGTAGGCGACTCCGCCTCCTCCCTAGGCCTATCCTTCAACCCGGCCAAATGCGCCACCTTTCACCTAAGCAAGGCCGCGGTCTTAGACACTTCATTTACCATCCAGGGTGGTGCCCCCCAGCCCTAAAAGAGGAGGAGTATTACTCCTACCTGGGACTTCCAATGGGCCACCACCCCTTCCTTTCCATAACGCAAACCCTCGAGGGAATGTGCTCAGACATCGACAAACTCGAGGGTTCGCTACTAGCTCCGTGGCATAAAATCCAAGCCACTAACACTTTTCTTCTACCCAGACTCAATTACATCCTTAAGTCTGGGTGCGTGTACAAAAAGGAGCTTAAAGACTTCGACGATAGGCTCACAGTAGCAGCCAAGAAATGGACTTGGTTCCCCAAGAAAGGAGCTAGCTGTGAGCCTCTTTTCATTACTCAGAGTGAGGGTGGATTCGGCCTCTTACCAACAAGGCAAATGGCCGACATAGCCACGGTAGTGCAGGCCGACAAGTTCCTTAATAACAAGGACTCAGCCATTAGGGAACTGGCCTGCAAATCCCTCACCACCATCTCATCCTCACGCGCCAGGCGACCCACAAACAAAGAGGAGCTCGCCTCCTTTCTCAACAGTTCGATGGAAGGTGATCTTGGCCTGCCTTCCATCGACCACTCCACCTTCTTCGCTCGAGTTCGAGTGGCTACTGTCGAACTCAGAAAAAGGGTGCAGTTCTCCTGGGCACCAGGAGTCAACTCACCCTTCTTACAAATGGGAGGCCACCCCGTCCCATTCTTCCAAGCTGAGGCCCGACTAAAGAAAGCAGTCCACAAGGACTTCCTGGGCAAGCTCCACGGCAAAAAGAACCAGGGAGCAGTCTCCAGGTGCCCCTCTCAGTCGGCCCTCAGCAACCACTTCATCCTTAAGGGAACCTACTGCTCCTTTGCCGATTGGAGATTCATCCACAGGGCCAGAATCAATGTGCTGCCCACCAAAAGCCAGCCCTGGGTCAAGGACGACCGCAGCTGCCGCGAACTAAACCCTGGGCCACATTCTGTGTGGAAGTAAACCCAATCTGGCAATGGCCACTATCCGTCACAACGCCATCGTCGACGAGATAGTGAAGTTGATTCCGGCGACTAACTTGCGCCTGAATCAACAGGTTCCTTAACTCTTTCGCCCCTCCGACCAGACATAGTCTGTTTCAACCTCTCCAGCAAAAGGGCAGTCATTATTGACATAAAATGCCCTTACGACTACAACGCTGATGCGCTGGAGAAAATTTAACAAATACCAGGGAATAGCCCAAGAGCTAAGGTCCCTGGGCTTTCATGTTCATGTAGGCGCAGTCATCGTAGGAGCACTCGGTTCCTTCGACGACGAAAACCTTGTCTCCTTTAAAGCTTTAGGTATTCGAGGATGGCGGGCCACAGAGCTGTCGAAGAGGGTGGTGAGCAGTAATAGCATGCACTCACGCCTGATCTACAACAGCCAGGTGCACCACCAGCCTAAGTCCACAGGGACTAACCAGAAAGCATAAACTAGTTGACGCGACCTTTTAGGTACACGCCAATCATATCATCCTACAGTCCCCAAGTCGAAGACACCTGCGACGTATTTTGCATACAGACCGAGACCTTTAGTTAAAAACTATTTTTGTAAATAAAAGCGAATCAATCTAGGCATGATCTAAACATTGCATGGATAGATTATAGAAAAGCTTTTGATAGTGTCCCACATAAATGGCTAATTCATGCAATGAAAGTCGTGGCAGTTGTTGGAGCGCTGGGAACAGTCACAGATGGTTTCATCAGTGAATTGGAAGAAGTGCCGGGGAAGCCAGCTGCAGGAGAAGTTCAAGGCATAGCAATGATGGGAACAGCTGATGGACGAAGAATCCTAAGGAAGGTCTTGGGTGTAGAGGAGAAATAACAGTTGCAATTATTATGGATTTCATTTTTTTTACTTTTATTTATTTTTTTGTTTTTCTCTGTGTTTTTTGATTTTTGTTGTTGCCTGAGGTCTCTGGATGAGACTTGGCTAAAGTTCAGAATTTTTTGATAAAGTACTTGACATCTATGCATAAACAATTGTTGGAGGCTTTTAACAAGATACTGAAAGAACCGGTTAGCATACCCAAGTGGATGACAGAAGGAAATGCATATCTAATGCCAAGATCCACAGACACAAAAAATCCTAAAAAACTATAGACCCATAGCATGCTTACCAACTACCTACAAAATACTTAAAGAAATCAGTTACTGCCAGATATCATCCGGAATTAAACACTAAGTGTGATGCCGGCTGCAAAGTCACCGAGAGCCTGGATGACATTTTCCAGGTTTGTCCAGGAATGAACATATCAAGGCGAGAGAGGCACAACAACCTCGTCCATCAGCTTGAAACGAAGTGGCCGAGAAAGGATACATCACCAAAGTCGAGCCGAGGATACGAGTCGACGAAGGCACAAGAGTCCCTGATCTAGTCGCATGGAGTAAAGATGACTCAGTCGTATGCGACGTCACCATCGTCTCAGATACCGCCTCACTGGACGAGGCCCACTCATCCAAAATAGAAAAGTACAACTCCAAAGACATCCACATCTGGATGTCAAACAATAATCCTGGTGGATCTCTCTCTCCAAAGATCATAGTGACTGCCTTCGTGTGCAACTTGAGAGGAGTGATATCATCCAGATCATACTCCTCATGACTGAGAAAATAAAGGAAAAAAGAAATAAATAAAATGGTTGATTGACGGTTATGGGTTGATGAGATTTCACAGAAGGACTGCCACAGAAAGGAAATAAAATTCAAAAGTCGAGTCAGAAAAATCAACACAGACCTCAGGACCAATCGCAGGTACACTGAAGTTAGTTTCGGAGAAACCAAGGTTAGAATGCAGTTGGACTCAGGTGCAGACGTCACGATCATGAGCAAAGACACATGGGAACAGATAGGCTCGCCATCTCTGGAAGAAACGACGACTTCACTGGGAGCTGCAAATGGAACGCCGACAGAGGTCCTGGGCCAATTTGATGTTGAATTCACCTGCGGCGAATATTCAGGCCACGGTCGCCGCTATGTGGCTGAAAGCGTCGATCAACTTTTAGGCATCGAATGGATGAACCAGCTACCACCTCTATAGAAGGCCTTCAATTCCATGTGCTGCAAGATTGAGCAGAAGTCAGAAGAAGGGAGACAACTTGCCAAGGGTTTGGCTGAACGATTCCCGGATGTTTTCGAAGAGAAGTTGGGCAAATGCAAGACTCGAGCACAGTTGATCGTTAGACAGGGAGTGCGTCCGACCTTTTGCCGACAGAGGAAGATTCCGTTCACTCGGGAGGAAGCAGTCAACGCGGAGTTGGAGCGCCTCGTGCAAGAAGGAGTCCTGAAAAAAGTGGACTACAGCAGTTGGGTTGCGTTGATTTTAATAAACCATTTAGATCTCGATATTTTTGGAGTCATAACACTCGGCAAAGAGAGAACCTCGAATTCCCACCGTCAATGGGACACAATGTTTTGCGGTTTTCTATGTTATGGTTATACAGTCTTTGGGTTTTCCTGGACCCATTTAAGGACTTTAAAAACATTGTTGAGGTCTCTTAATGTGCGATGGTTTTTTTCTTTTTTTGATGTAATCTAGGATGAATAAAAGTTGGAAAAATAATAATAATAAAATGGTTGAGTAATGGATAAATGAAAAGGGAGACTGAAAGCCTATTGATTGCAGCCCAAGATCAGCCCTTAAACACTAAATTTCACCAAAAGCATATCCTTCACCTTAGTAGTATATGTAGAATGTGCCACAAAGCATCAGAATATATTATCTCAGGATGTGAAGCCCTTGTACAATCAGAATATTTACAAAGACATAACAGTGTGGCTAACTATGTAGTGGAAAGTTTCCAAAGGCACCACCAAAAGAACCCAAAGGACATGTGACCTCCTGTGTCTGCAATTGGAGGGGGGTGATGGCGATGAAATCATAGTCGAAAAATAGTAATATATTCTTTGCAGAATCTGCAGCAAGGCCCAAGAAACCATAAACCATGTAACGTTAGGCTGCACTGTGCTAGCAGCAATTTTTGTATATTTGCACCAACATAATAACGTGGCCAGTTACATTCACTGGGTCGTATGCCGTGAGCTAGGATGTGAAGTTCCAAAGAAATGGTACGAACACACACCCCAAAGTGTGACAAATATAAATGAGTGCACCATCTTATAGGACTACGCAATAATCAAGGACATAAAAATACAGGTCAACAGATCTGACATTGTCATCCACGATAGGAGATGCAAGTAGTGCACGGTAATTGATGTTTCGGTCCTGGATGATAAAAACATCCCACTTAAACAAAATGAAAAAATTAACAAACACAAGGACCTGGAGATTGAAATTAATCGGATGTGGAACATTAAGTTGTTTGCATTCATGTCCTTTTTAATTATTGTTTAAGAAATTGTATAAATCTCACCTAGTGAGAGTTGTTTGAGTTTACATGGTTGTATTTATATATGTTATGATTTCCAGGGCCAGTCTGTTTAGCGGAAGCTTGCGCTTCCTTAAGACTGACCCTATGAGTTTATTTTGTATTTTAAGTTTCATTTGTTTCGTTTGTGTACATAACTGTTTGTTCAATAAACTCATAAACTCAAAAAAAAAAAGTCTAAAGTCGTACCGGTAATTGTAGGAGCGCTCGGAATGCTAAGAAAAGACTTTGCAAAGGGTGTAGAGTTAATACCAGGATGACCAAGACATTGGAGATTCAGAAGATCTCCTTGATGGGTACTGCCCACTTTCTACAGAGAGTTCTTGGGTGAATTACTGAGAACACTGGTAGTGCTCAGCATTCATTCCTCACCGGCAGCAAAGCCGAGAAGAGAAAAATTTGCTTAATAATAATCTAATTTAACAATAACGACACACTTTTAAATACCATTTCAGGTCTCTTAAACTTCTCGTGATACAATTAATTGAAGTCATTTACAGAAATTTGACCGTTCATTGTACAACTTCGAAGCAACAATGGAAAATAGCGATTTGAGGATATATATTTGGCTGACTTTGACTCAAGTGGACTCTGTTGGGTTAATTTTACAAGTCTGCAAGTTGAAAGAATAACTTTGATAAATTTGAATTTATAAATAGTGACGGAAGATCAAATTCAAGCCGAAGACAGCAATTGAATGGAATTAACACTTCGTCCATTTTGTCGTGGCTGATTTTTAATGATTCAAAACCCCTTTTCTTATTCTGTCTGAGGTTGATCTCAGGCCACGAACAAGGGACATTAAATTTGAAGAGGAGTTTCAAATTTTACTACTTGTTTTTTTTTTATTTCAATTTGATTTTTTGTTACAGAATTGAATATGAAAGGCTGAGAAAATACAAAATATATATAGAATAGTTAGAATAGACAAGCCAGGAATGCATTTGCAAAGAACCTGGGCTCGACTAAAAGGAGCAACAGTGAAAGATGAAACATATCACAATATGATACATGTTTAATTTGCTTCTTTGATTACTTCTGTTACCTTGACATTCGAATAAAAACAAAACAATAGTCTCTTAGCAGCATCTCAGGAGCAGGCCCTCAGTACAAAATACTTCCAAAAGATACTGATGAAACGAAATGTAACAGGAGCTTGCAGGTTGTCACAACCACATTGAAACCATAAGCCACACAGTGTCTGGCCACTTGGACAAACATGGACGAACACTTCCAAAAAAGAAGCTCAATTGGAGACCCCTGATAGGGTTTGGAAGGAACTGATCTTGACTTTGCAAAACTTGAAGATATTTTCAATGCAGCAAAACAGCGACTGCAGCTCTAACTGACATCCAGGTTTCAATCTTAATTAAATTTGTTGAATTCTTGGACGGTTTATTAATACCAGAGTTGATAATTTATAAACAAGGGCGGTCGCCATTGTAAAGTCAAATTCAGATTTTTACGTCTTGAAGTTGCTTTGAACTCTTCAGTTCATAAACAAATTTGGTAAGCCCATCATTCTCAGATTAGAAGTCATGCATTTCAATATATAATCCCAATTCTCCACATTTTCAAAAGTTCAATGCCACTTTATTGGCTGATCGAAATAAACGCTTGGAAATTCATAGCATTGTTACTAGCTCACATATTAAGAGGAATTCTAGGATGACAACATGACTTTTTTGTCTAACTAGATGATTTATTTGAATGATTTATGCTTTTTGTAGAGAATGATGTGACTCATATGTTTAAATGTGGCTGCCTGTGGACTCTGGTTGAGGCCTGGTGCCATTGATTTTTTGGCTGTTGCCTGCAATGGCTTGTAAATAAAGTGAAGATCTAGTAATAATAAATAAATAGAAAATATAATAAAAGCATATGACAAAAGAAACATCATTGACTATTTGAAGGGCTTGGCAGCGCTCTCAACTCAGACAGATCCCGATGTCACTGAGTAGAGGTTGCACCAGATCACCTACAGGCGCCTCATCAAGAGCAAGAGAAAATCCTATTGGAAGAGCTCCATCAAGGCCTGCAAGTCGTTCCATCAACTGAGGCGCTCACTGAACTCCATCATGGGTAGACAAGGTTCCCCACAACCTCTCCATCAGTGCATATAGCTTCCTTCACTACTTCACCTCCAAGATCAAGAAAGTTTTGGAATTAGAGAATGACTATTGATTACTATCGGCACCGCTCATCAAGTTCCAGTGGACAAGCGCAGCCAAGGTAATTAGACTGATTCATACCCTCCCAAACAAGCAGTGCTCACTCAACCCCATGCCCATCTGGCTCCTCAAGAAAATACCCACATTCATCACACCAATCCTCACAAAAGTTTTAAATAGCTACTTCAGTTCAAACCTGTTTTAAGATTTGGAAGAATTACAGAAATTTGTATGATCAAAAGTTATGCAGAGTCCAAATGAATTTTGGACAAAGCAAATTAAAAGAAAGTCACTCTTAATCAAGATCTCTTAAGAGTCAGAGCAGAATGCAAGAACTCACTCACTGAGATAATAAAAAAAATCAAGTAAATGCTAACAACATAGAGTGGGTGTCCTCTGAATTTGAAGGACTTTACCTCAAAATCAATGCTTGAGAATTATTAATAACATCTTATCAATGCTTAGTTGGTACAGAACCAATCAACCCAGGCCTCACAAAAGAAGCATGTTCAGGTAATACCTGAGGTGGCACACACAGTATCACCATCAGAAGCTTAAGTTCTCTAACTGGATAACATTATTTAATCTTATTTACATTGTGTTGTGGGATATAACACACTGTAACAAATGAAACGGATGTTGTGCCAAAGAGTTAGATACAGATATCCAAATTCTATGGAGCACCATGAAGAATAAGCCGGAATCTTTTCATGATGAACCAACTTAAAAAGAGGGCAATTTATGACCCCGGCTGATCATACCACAACCCCAGCCATAGAAAATTTCATTGGCTTTTAATTAAGCCATTTTACACCATATCATTGGTGAATAAAATATAATATGAGCTTATTTTGGAAAATCCACACCTTTCTTTAGTGCTTTATTTATTTATCGACCTAACAATAATATTGTTAGATATGCAGATCTCTTGATTCTGTGCCATGTACAACAACCATATTAATTTCCATTTATACCTAAACTGTGTTAATAAAGATGAATTAATTAATTAATGTTTCATCTCAGCAGCTCTATGATGAAACCCTGGTCCCCATTAATAACCTTTTTAAAAGATTTCAGAAATGCCTAATAAGCATTGGAAGTACTAATAAGTAGTGGAAGCAATTACATTCCATGTCAATTGCCACAAGTCTATTTAATAATATTTATGAAGTTGTTACACATAATACCAACAATAGTGGGTCAAGGTGTTTAGCAAAAGTAAAAACCTGGAATTTGATGATAGACTTAAGAAACCATCATCTGTAACATCTTATTTATATTCTTTTAAATCATTACTGGGTTTTCTTTCCACCCAGTTTATTTGTCTCAAGGATGAAAGTGAACATTCATTCTGATAGAATTATAAAAGAATGGATCAAAAGAACTAGGAGCAAAGATTACATGAAAATGAAAAGCACCAATAGAAAATTAAAAACACAACTACATCCTTACTTTTATTTCAAATAACACAAGTCCGCAAAAATCCAGGTACTAGAAGAAAAAATGTTAAGAATTGACGCCAATTGTCACTCTTACATCAAGAGTTTTCATGGAATTGAGAAACCATGTAATAGTTAGAATTTGGCCCACAGGCCATGTGTTTTAGAAAATTTTAAAATTTCTTCTCACTGCAATGGCAGAAAAGAAAGTGTTGCTTTTTACAACATAATAACCAATCATAAAATGCCAAAGGCCTACGGATCGGTGACCGCTTTAACGGGAGAAGATCTGAAAACTCTTACAATCATATCTTTTGAGAGTAAGAAAAATGACCAAGCAGGAAAGTCCATGGGTTTTCCCTACATTGAGTGAGAAACCAATACCTGCAGAAATCACCTGCCATTTCCTAAGCAATGTGTTTCAATCAGACAGATTTCCTCATGTTAAGGTAAGTGGTAACATCTTTAAGAGAATGGAAGCATCAGCAGTGGCTAACCACACTCCTGATAATATGCAAATCAACACAAGACAGATGGGCCATCCTACACCAATTCAACATCTGAGACCAGCTATATTATTGCTAAGTCACAGATTTCCTACTAAGACAATAGTTGCCTCCATCTCAGAAAGGCTTAATGAATTCAGCAATCAGATGGCATTAACACATTATCATAGCTGCCTTTTCTAAGCAGTGTTCATATAACCAATCTTTTGAATGCCTAATATATCCTAATAGGATGTAAAGGCAAATCTTAGATGATCCCATTTGTATAGCATCCATGCTTTATTGGCTGAAGTTAATAGTAAATTTGGATATGTTTTTGTGCAATCATTTGCTGACAGCCAATGTGTCTTAAACATTTCTGACAACATTCCCACTTATACCATCAGGCACAATTTGCTTCAGGGGTATTAAACCTATGTTCACCAGTATTTACTGTTCAGCAAGAAGGCTTTTCATTTAATGCAATAATACTTCCTAATATTTCATTTCACATTTGCACTCCATGAAGAATGGCTAATGAATACACACATAACAACATATTAGGGCAAGCTAGTCCATTTGGCTGCCTACACATCCTGAGTTGTGTACTAGCTAAACATATACAACTATATGTTATACAATTTAAAAAGTTCAATACTTGGACAAGTCAAGAATTAACAAGATATTACATCAGACTAGCGTACTTTCAACAACTTACTTTTCATTGACTCTCATCAGATTCTTCTCTTTCAACATTGAAATGAGACTCTTTGCCTGCTCTGAATATTGTGACTCACCTGTGATCTCATCAAAACTGATGCCCAGTCTCTATTAAATTGCAAAATTTTTTACTTCTCTGATAATACGAGTTATTTCACATATTAAACTGCATCTAAGTAGCAATATGCATTACAAAACAAACATGAGCAACAAATGATTACTTGGTACATCTTGTTGTATTCTTCAATGCTGGCATTTCTGCACTTCTGCCAGAAATCAACGGCTTTTTTGTCACCTAAGTAAATGTAGTAAAACTTTACAAAATGCTTTAAAATAATTGTGTGAAGACAACATTCTTTAATTTCAAGCTAATATAAGCATGTGACACACTAAATCATCAATAGCTTGTGCATTTATTACAAACAGCTGCGTGTAGGGTTATAATATGAAAAATTAACAATTTAAGGATAGTGACATAATATTTTATAATTAGATAATTGTTCATAATTCTTCAATAAGCAGGAGACACACACAGGCTTTCTGTTAAACTACCAGCATTTAAATTAGTGCATTTATAATGATTTCAGTGTAAGGTGTTGTATGACCTTGCTCGAGGCTCTTGAAGAAAGACATTGCACGAGAATGAATGGAGGGATCCATATCTCCATCTTTGTTTATCTTTACATAAACCTAACATAAAAAATGCTAAAGTAAAAAAAATTCAATTCTTCCTAGATCTACAATGCATTTGACATATTACTAGCAACTGGCATCAACAATTTAACAGTTAAAATGCTTTCACTAAAAACAAGATAAGATTAAAAAGTTGTAAAAGATTTTTCCTAACAGTAATAGTCCATTCAATATCAATAAACATTATGAGCATTTCGTAGAAAACTCACATCAAAAAGATGCGCAATAGGATTCTCGTTAAAGGCATCCACTGACCCATACTTCTCAAACCCAACAGCCATATACCCTAAAAAAATATTGAAATCTAATCAACTTTGAGGATCTTTATATTAATTAAAATGTTATTGTTATTAATGCTAATTTACATGGCCATATCAGAACATCCTAGAACCAATCAATTGTGGATACAACAAATAATAATCTTACTAATTACATAACAGTAAATTGTAATGACATCTTGGCCAATGGTCTGAATGGCACAAAACCCATACCAAACTGTGTTCCCCAGTCGCCCAAGTAGTTAACTGAAGTTACGTTTTGATCAAACAGTCGCGAGATGTTGACGACAAATGTCCCAATCACAGTGGACCTAAGATGTCCAGCATGGAAGGGTTTGGCAATGTTTGGAGAGCTATTTAAAAAAGCCAAATATGGATGAATAAAATGTTAAAAATTCTGAGAAAAATAAATTCAAAATGATCATTAGTTCCAAACATACACCCCTCACATCTCCATTAACATGGGATTTGTTGGCTAATTACATCATTGGTTAATTATATTTTACATGCTATGTTTACATTTTTTAAATAGAATATTAAAACAAAGAACTAGCACCTCAACAAAGCTAGGCTTCAAAACACAATTTAATTAAGCAACATTTGTGACTTTGATAACCAAACTACTAAAACCACTATGATAAATTACAAACCTATAATCAACTACAACATTCTCCTTCCTAGGAATGTTTACAAATTCCTTCCCATTGAAATACTGCAATGCTTTGGATGCCTGTTTTTTACCATAAGCAACAGGATCGTGGTTGATATCTGTCAAGACTGCCTTCACAATAAATAATATCAAAATGGTTTAAGAAAGTATAACATCTTTTGAAAATTATGTTTTATTTTATCAAAGGCACATCTAGATGCATCACAGCCAAAGTTTAAACAATTCTAGCAACAATGCTTGATATTCAACCACATCATTTACAAAGTTTATTTACTATAACCCATATTTACAAGAATGTAATTCATACTTCTACCAGGGATTCAGAGGGTACATTCAAGTAAAGGCCGTCAGAACTCGTTGATATGTCATTCTAAAAAAAACACATATAAATAATAGCAACAGTGCAAGCCACAATCGACGTCCACTTACGTCATTAGTTACGTCGCCAACATCGAGCAATCCCACTCGTTTCGATTTGAGAAAACTGCTGTGAAGTTGGAGCACTCTGCCATCAAACCTGCACGGTATACAACTTCGTTAGCACTTCACTGAATTCGGATGCTTGCATCACAAAGTAATATTTTTCAAACTAAATAATGAGCCAAATGGTATATGAACCAATTCTTGCGTTAACATTTCGATTCAACTTTCGTACTTTGTATTCTTTTGAACTGGACAGAAAGAAATGCAATTTTCCAGATAACGTTCGACTGAAGGTAGGTCGCTCTCAGATAAGTTTATCTTCGCAACCTTCGCCACCTGAGATCAATACGAAAATTAACTCAAAATAAAATCACTACGACGAGCCAGCCATACCAACTTTAGAGATGACTCGGCGCTTCAAGCCCAGAATCATAATTGTTCGGATCGCTGTATATTATTAAAGGGTTTCTGAAACCATTGAAAACATCAGAGCAGAAAAATTGCGATAAAACAAGACAATTTTTATTAAGGGCATGTTTTAAGTTGCAAACAAAGATTGGGTTATTTTCGGCCAAAGTAATTAAAGATGTTCTAATTATAAACCATTAAGCATAGTATAATTATAAATAAATGATTTCTAGAGTCTTAAACCCGCTGTTAATAATATTCGTAACTTTTATTAAATGGAGATCACTGCAAAATAGTTTTCTAAAATTAGAAAAAAAACTCAATAAAAATAATATGAAATATTTTGCAAAGCAAATAGAAAATATTATTACAACACAATCCTTTTTGTGGTCTCTCGAAGGTTTCACATTGAATTTTGACACCGGCGATGGCGATGTGCATGCGTAACTTGTGCTGCTCTTTAAAGACAGCTTTTAAATGTGTTTCATCGAAAAACATAAGTCCCAGATATGTAGCAAGGTGAGCTTCTTGTAATACCTATTCAATAACTTTTGAGACTAGTTGATGGGTTACTAGGCCATTCCAGTTTGTCTTCTATCTGTGGTTGCATCAGTCTATCAACATGGGAATAATTTATTCTTATCACATTTTTGTTGTTTATATGATTTATTTAGTTTGTAGTATAGTTTTGTTTCACGGTATAGTAAGGACATCAATATTAGTGCTTATCTATTTATGGCTTAAAGGACGTTTTCGACGACAAACTCTGACGCAACTGGTCGACAGCCTCCTCACGCAAATGAGAAGACCGAGAATGAGGCAATGGAAAAGAAAGAAATAAACTATGATGAACTAATTGAAGAGAAAAACAAGCTGTCTGATAAAGTTTTGGAACTGGAGGTAAATTTATCTTACAATACTAATTTTTGAATAAATAGGCATTAGAAAATGTATCATGATACATATAGCATTGGTCCAACTGCAGGATAAATACAAAAGAGCTCTGGCCGAGACTGAAAGTGTAAGGCAGAGGTTCAGAAACGAGGTGGAAGAGGCAAAGATCTTTGGAATTCGAAGCTTTTGCAAGGATCTCCTTCCAGTTGCTGATGTCCTTACAAAAATAAATTCGGTCGTCACAGATGAGGCATCACAGAAGAAAGATGCTGTTGCCCTTCTGAAGAGTATGCAGGAAGGCATTAAAAGCTTTGAGGCTCAACTGCAGCAGGTGTTCAAACGACACGGTCTCGTCAGGATCACTCCTGTGGAAGGCGAAAAATTTGACCCCAAACTTCATCAATCTCTCTTCGAGGTTTCACTCCCAAAGACCGAAGAAGTTTCTGGAAAAGCAGCACCTACGTCTGGAAGTATCGTGGCAGTAACCGAATGTGGTTACAAGCTCCATGAGGAGACAATAAGGCCTGCTCGTGTAGGAATTTATGAGTAGAATAAAGGTTTTGCAATTTTTGTTAGTGACTTTGCCCCTCTGGAACTGTAATTGTCTACTGGGATTAAAAAATGTATTCTTGGAATATATGTCAATTCCTTGAGCTTCAATTAGTTGATGTTTATCATCTATCATTTATCGATGTGTTTCTTGAAGCATTATGGGAATTGATTAAGATTCACTGTTGTGTTTTCTTTCTATTGGTTGAGGGCCGTCGGGTCGGAGACGCACTTAGAATGCAGTCGGGGGACATGGATATTTTTCCAAAAAGCTTAGTAATTAAAAATTGCTAGTAAACTGTATCCAACAGTTATATTTTCTATTCAATTTTATTATGGTGTGGTGTCAAACACCATAGGGTCCGCTGGAGCTTCGTGTACCCAGCGCTCTGTGCCAAAAATTCGTACGTGGTAAAGGTGTGCCACTCTGGAATGGCTGCTCCCAGTTATTACGATAAATTTTGAAGTTCTATCGCAGTGAATTTGAAAAAAACCCTCTGTTTGTGCGAAGCAGAATTGGTATTTGATAAAATTTTGCATGAAGAATATATAGTCATTTTAAATTAAATTCCCTATAAGAAACTCAATTTATCTGGTTCCCGGTAACATATGGTGAGTGACTGTTTACAAATAGCGAGTTTCCTTTTGCGGAGCGGAGCATAACAGGAGCATTAGGGGATCGGTCCGAGTTTGAGTGAAATCACGATTTATTCGAGTCTTTCGTACTATATGTTAACTTCACTTTCATCTTAAACTCCGTAGGATTTCTGTGCCAATAATTTAATATGCTGACGAGGCGACGTGTGCCCTTCGGAACCGCAGATGATAACTTTCTCAATGGATTAAATCCGCCTTTCAATGATGCAAACTTTCATTTGGATAGTAGAGTTAGACCCTCCTCAGCCAAAGATTGCAACAGAATATCCCTTCAGGACCGTACCGTTGAGTTCCTGTCGGCCATCAGATATGCTCAAACAATAAATGTAAATATCCTTAAATTATCTCATATGATCACTTAATTTCATTGCCTTGATTCATTTCATTGATTATGAAGATGTTCTTATTTTTATAGTTCTCTAGTAATAAATGCTACTAGTGCTGAAATCTGTATGAGGCCTATCCTAATTGTTGCTTCATTTTCAGCCAAGATATAATTCAGCTCCAAAGCAGAAACCGCCACCAGACGAATTCCAAGTAATATCAAGGTGAAGAGTCACATTATCTTCCTTAAACAATTATAACCAAATGTTTAATATTACAAGTGATGTTAATTGATTCATAATTGTGTCACAACTAATAACCTCATTCTCAAAGTTGCTGTCATTCTTACATAATTCTTACAAAATATTGCCTGTCAAACATATGAAATGGATTGATTTACTAACTGGTTATTAATTAACTTCTAAGAAATTAATCGACTGAATGGAGCACCTAACATATGTAAAATTAGGGATGTTATGATATGGGTCTTATATATAAGAAGTTTTTTAAATGATAAACTCTTAAAAAAATTTGAAAGTAACTGTGGTGATATAATAACAGAACTACTTTTCATCAATATTTTTTAAACTTAATTTGTATTTAGCAAAATTGGCAAAGATATCAGCAGTACTTTTGAAAAATTAGAGTCCTTGAATCTCAGTGAGTGCGAGTTAATTAATTTCATTTCGTTTTATTCCATTTATCTAACATTATGCAATTAATCTTGTCTGTCTTTCGTAGACTTTATTTAGCAGGGATATTTCTAATGAATTAATCAATTTTCAAATCTTTAATCTAATAATTTTAAAACAAGCAGCTCCTTCGAAAAGGTTTCAGACACGTGTTTTAATTTCAGTCTTGAGCAAGAAACATGATGCTGAGAGCCAAGATGTTGCCAACCAATTGACAGAGATTATAAGGCAGGATCTGAATGTGTTAAACAAACAGATCGCTCAGTTGCAACAGGTAAAGTACTGTAAAATATACCTCTATATAATTTTATTATTATTACATAATGTTATTATATAATTTCATTACTGTTATTATTATGCAATTTTATTATTTTACACCTGTTTGACATTAATGCATTACATTTTTATGACATCCAGTTCTTAAGACATCAGATGTTCAACAGGCAAAGAATGGCTCACTCCAATTCTGTCATTGTTGCGATGCAGGTAATTTCTTTTTCACGAGTCTGTATTTTGTTTTATGATGACGACGATGATGATGATGACGACGACGATGACAATGACGTTGAACATGCAATGGCAGTTATAAATGCTTGCCAACGTCTGCAGATGAAATAGATTTTGTTCGGACACTTTTTCCTATGGATTTGTTCGAGTTGTTGCAAGCAGACGATTTCATTTTCAGTCAAAACTCGTGAGAATGACAACGGATTTCAAAGTCATCCTTGAATTGAGACAGCGGGTTTGAAATCTGAGCCAATTTTTTTATTATTATTAAATTTCCAAATGCTTTAATTTTACAATGAAAATATAAAATCACAGTGTGTGTTAAATTATAATTATGAATTTTCATTATAAAAATATGACAGTATCAATTGATATTGAACCTAAATGTAGATTATATTCAACTAGAATGTCAGGAACTCACTTAGGACAAACTCACAGCAGAACATTCCAGGTATTAAGCAATGTGTCCCGATAATGTTACTTTTGATGAGTTCATTTGCAATTTTCCAATGTAAGAATGTCCAAAACAATTGCGATGTTGTTGCTTTAGGATACCAATCAAGCAGTTGGAAAGATGCCTCTAATGACACATACAACAATCAGAGTGTCATGCAACCTCGTAGTCAGAGACCAGTTCAATCCAACTATCCATCACCACCACCACCACCACAACATCATCAACAACAGCAACAACAACCACAACAATCTTCTTTGTACAACCGTCCACTGGAACAGACCTTCACTGCTCAACAACCCTATCCTATCCAAAGCAACCCGGTGTTCCACTCTCGTGACGAACATGGGCACCAAAGAGGAGGAGGAGGAGGAGGAGGAGGAGGATACCAACAGAGTCAAGCACTGAGGCAGAGATACGTCCAAGAGGACAGATCGAAAGATGAAATGGTGGAGATCGAGCAGACCATTGTGGAGCTCGGTGGAATATTCCAGCAACTCACCACGATGGTTCACGAGCAGGGGGAGATGGTGCAAAGGTCAGTTGAACATGGCAGCATGGATTGTGGACTTTAAGCTTTAGCTTGTCTGTTGTATTTAGTGTGAAAGTGTTTATTGTAGTTATTAATCAAAATGCACTTTGTTACTTCACCTGCATTATGAATTAAATTATGAATTATTAACAAATTATAACCCAAAACTTAACGAACTCTCTCGACAAATCAATAGCAGTCTCAGAAGCAATCTATCCTAATAATTAATAATAATAATAATAATAATAATTACCATATTAATAGCATCACGTTTCATAATTTTTCTTATTTTCATAATTTCAGAATAGATTCACACGTCGACAATGCCCACCTGAACATAGACTTGGCACACACGGAACTTGTCAAGTATTTCAGGTCCATGGCCTCAATGAGAGGTCTCATGCTCAAGGTCTTTGCAGTCCTCCTCATCTTCATCGTCTTCTTTTTCTTCTGTTACCTGTGATGGAGAGATCGTTTCGACCACAGGCAGGTGGGTGTATGGCTGGGTCATCGAGTGCTGCCACCTCATCAAAGAGAGATCCTCATGACAGACTTCAATCAGTGATTAACTCTGCCTTTGATTGTTCAGACACGGCGTGACATTATAGGGGGTCATCTTATGTGTAGTTGTTGAATTGTTAGCGTGCGTCGGATGAATTGAGCGCTTGAAGTGAGCCATTGCCACAGAAACAATCGACCTGCAAGTTCTGCCCGTAATATTTGGATTTTCGTTTGATTTAAAAAGAGATAAAATTGTTTAAATTTAAATCATTTAAATTATCATCAGAAATTTTGCAAAGATTTATTAATTCGTGCTTCACTGAATGATTCTCAAAGAAATTGTTTTAAATCGGACGAATAAAGTTGCCATCCGAGCCTGTCACTGCCATTGGCCATTAATCTAAATTAAGTCATTCCACAGTTTTGCTGCAATAACTTCCAAACAAAGTCGTGCAAATCAAGGATCAAACATTTGCATCTAATTGTATTAATAATTAATCTAATTTATTATTAACCTAATCATTATTAATGTATTAATAATTAGTCTAATTAACCGGTGACAATTGGTACATGTATTCCACAAGCAACAAGCTCTGGTCACCACAGCACCATAGGAATTCTCTTCTTAATAGTGAATGTTTTTTTCAATGTCTTCCATGAACATTTGAATTTCAGAACAAATGGCACAAAAGTATAAAAAGGTGGCTTGTTGGATCTGTTTTATTTATTAAATATATATACATTATATATAACTATACACGATATATTTTTGTCAAACATTTGTGTCTCATTTTTCAGATTAATTAAAAAAATTTCAAAAAAAGAAGACGAATCTGTGTCTTTTCATTGCCAGTCCTTTTCGGGTAATCGAGTCGGTGCTCGTCGGGTTTAAATTATTATTTAAATTATTTTAATCTGCAAATAAATCGTGAGCAAAACAAAAACGTTCGCGATTCAAAAACATGTGACGGGTCAATCAGTGATGAGATGCCATTTTGGAAGAAATATGCAAATAGTTTGAAATCGGTACGTCAGTCAGTGCTTGAAAGAAGCACGAGTCATTGACATGGATGTCGGTTCCCTGACGGCGTTTTAAATTCTAAATAAAATTATGCATTTGACTTAAATATAATTTATATTATTTGTGAGATCTTCTCCAACTTATTATAAAAAAGTTTGAATTTTCAGTTATGAAAATCATAAAATTAAGCAAATATATGAAATAATAATAATAATATGTCAAGATATAATAAGAATCATTATATGATCCAGTTTCTTATTTAAGACAAAAATTTGGTTTATTTCCAAAGATTCACTGGCATCAATTATTGTTTAGGTGGATCCAATCACCTTATTAATTTCAGAAATGTTTTTGGGCTGATCTTCTAGCAAAATCAAGCACTGGACATACATTGATGACCATATTTTAAACAAAAACAAGCTATCAATAATATTTACATTTTGTCGTTAACACGGTTGTAATTCTATTCTAACATGACCTGGTTATCAACGGAAATATCTGGCGATACAGTATGAGGAGTCCAGTTGTCACTCTTGTGAATATTTTGATTACACTTTGACTTTTGGAGGAAAGAAGCTTCAAACTCCTCTTCGATGGAGTGTACCACTTCTAGAAGTTGTCTTTTAAGTTTTCTTTTCAAGCCAGGATCACATATTTTTCTTATCTCGGCCGTAAGCATCTTGCCAAACAAGTCGTCTTCGTCGTCGGGCATGATAAGAGAATTGCCTGGCGATACTTTTGGTCTAAAATAATCTGATATTGATAACATGGTCTTTTCTTTTCCATTTTCCACCTTTCTGGTAGGAATTAATTGTCCAAAGCTTGGAGTCTGCCTGCTGTTGTTAATGAAACTTTCCACTTCCTCGATATCATGAGATTCCACAAGGCTTTCAATATTAACTTGAGCAGAATCAAACATATTCATCTGGATGCCATGCTTCTTTTCCTCTAGAGCCTTTTGCTTCAACTGTGCATATTGATCGAACAGAAGTTTGTGGTGCCTCTTAAGGTGTCTAAATTAAAACATCTCTTTCAGTAAATGTAAGTGCTTTCAAGTTATATTTAATATAATTCACCTGACAAATCCTGATGTTGTACCCATCTTCTCACGTATGATAGTCTTGCAGAGATTGCACTCAGCCCTGTGTTTTCCATCTTGCACATTATATTTACTAAAAGCGAATTTAACAATAACTGGTAAACTGGGCATTTTGGCAAGTCGACTAAACCCCCTGTTACTATTGCCTGGCGTAACTATGTAATTTAAATTTGGCGGGCCTAATTTCTTGTTAGATTTAAATAAAAACTTTAATCAGCTTAAGACCTTTTCAGAAAAAACACTCTCCGATAGCACAATCATGCAAGTTTTATTGTCAAAAAAACCCCTATTTTTGTTTACATCACGGACCAAAGATGTAGACTTAAAAACAAACTTTGGAGATGAAATTATTAATTTCACCACAATTCATTGAAAGCTGATGTTGCGAAATGTTGACAAATATTCCAATAAAAAATTAAGGAGTGGGGAAATAAAACCAATAGAAAATTCATCCCGAAAGGATCAAAATGTAAAAAAACATTCGCATATTGACTACAAAAGGCTAATTGGATTGAAGCTAAGTATTTTGCATGCTGGTATGGTGGCTTAGCGAGGATGTTTGGGATCCAGGGCAAATCCCCAAATTTGCGCTCCTGATAATCGGCTGCCTGTCCCATTGTTCCATAGCATACAGAGGTATCGTCCAATCGCAAACGTCAGTGCACAGTCTTTCCTTATCAACATTAGCAGCATGAAAGACATCAAAATCTTCATTCCTAAGAAGAGTTTGTGTAGAAGTTTTCAATTAAATCGCCTAAGCAGCAGACTGCAGACACGACTGTAATCCAGTCAACGTCTATACAACAGACATTGGCCAAATGGCATCGTTTGTATTGCCTTACTTAAAATAAGTGTCCATTCCAGTCTGATGCCGAAATAATATCTCCAGAAGGCCCACAGATGTAGTCAAAGTAAATTATGAATGTATAAATGCCAATTAACATGACTGGACTAAAGAAACCGAAAGCATATCGTATTAAAGGCTGGTATCGTGTAGGTTTAGCATGATTATTATTATTTGTATCCCATGCGATTCAAACGTTAAATAATTTTTGTTATGCATAATTTTCCAGCTCTAGAATGTTTTACTCTTAATTTTTACAACAATAATAACAAGCTAATTTGCCTTTTACTTAAAGCTTTAATCGCGATGATATGTAATGATAAACAAACGTAAGACTATTTATCCTTTTATTATGAAAAATGTTTCAGCTTTTTTAAAAAACACCACTGCTAGAGTAAATGCTAGTGATCAAATATTTAATGAAAGCTATCACAGCGGCTCCCTGGGTCTGTTGAGGCTCGTTGTTTGTTGAAGCTGAGTGGTCTCAGTCGCTTAACAAGTTGCAAGTTTTCTGTTATTGTTACGTTAAGAGATTACTTCTAGTCTTTTATCTGCAAATATTGGCAACGTTTCGCAATTTCTACCACAGTGATTGAGAATAACGATAACGATGAAAAGTTAATATCAACTCACGTACCGTGATATATTATATATCTGAATGCATTATATCCCATGAATGCATTATAAGTCATGTCATAAGTACGTATTTTACGTAATGAACGACATTTCACAATAACGATTTTATTTTTTTTATAAACGTTAAAGGTTGACCAAACGGGCATCGTTCGTTGTTCTGATTAAAAAAAAAAAGAAAACAAAACATGAAATTGAAAGGGCTCTCGCCTCCTGCCATTTCTTATCATTTTTTCACGATCATGTTCTGTTAGTAAATTGGTAATTTATATGAATAATAGGGAAATAATTAATTAACCATTTCCGTTGAATGTCAAATGAATGCCATCGGTTGACTTGCTGCTGAAGGCCGCGACGATCAATTTCTTGTTCGTTTAAAACATTCGTTAAGAATTGCATTAAGAATTTTTATTTAGTGTTTTTAGATGAATTTTCAGACTTTAAATCAGGAATTGAAATGCACAATTACATACCGCGAGATATCTTAGAATCTTATGATGGTTCATAGACCAATATTATATTATTATGAATATAATGTAATTTTATTTCGCTAAAATAAAATTTGTAAGAAATTAAGAAAAAAGTAATAATTAAGAAGTAATGAGGATTTTGTCATCACCACCATTGAGAAATATGACAGAATCGCTAGATGTCTTTAATTTTAGTCTTTTATTCATTCGCTCACTCAATGCCACTCATTTAGAAATTAAAAATCTTTCATTTTTATGAAATACTACTTAAAAAAAGCATAATTAACCAATGAATTATTCCAATCATCAAGTAAAATTATAGACATTTTATAGCAATCATTTCAAACTTTTTATTTATCAAAATCATTAATAATCAGGAGGAATTTTTTAAAAAGAAAACATAATCACAAATAATTCTTGTCTTCACGGCGATTACAATTTTAGCAACAATTATGCACTGATTATACAGAGTCGTGCAGGCAACAGGCCTTTATAAACGGTGGACTTTATAAGTTCTTTAACTGCCTCTTTAAGAACTCCACTAGTGCTGCAACTTTCTCGAAAATAAATAAGTGCTTTAAATTATTATTGCAATATTATTTGAAATAATTGATCATGAAAATATAGTCGGATATTGAATGAATTGGCTAGTTGAAGGAAGGTTTTGATAATAGTAAATTCAGGAGGTACTGGTAGGAATTTTGATTTCTCATTGTGCATTCAACATTAGAGATGGTTGTGAGTTCAACCGATCAATCATTCAATGAAAGGTTTTTAGCAACTGATCTTAATTCTAGAAAAGTAACTTCCTGGACAAGGATAAATTGGGTTGTCAGCAGTAACAAGTAGACACTATTGGAAGACGTATTAAGTGTTAGCTTTAGAATTATAAATTCAAATTTTGATTTCAATATTTCACGTTTACATCCTCCTCATGATAATCACAGAATGCTGACTTCCCATTCATTACAAGTTTGCGTTGATAAAATGATTCTAGAACCTCAAATTGAATTGATTTCTCTTCAGTAAAAGTGCAAAATTATTTTACGTAGTGTTTTTTAACTGAAGACATCGATTTGGAATACAAAATTTTCTATATTTCTCATGCAATCGTTCATGTCGATGTCGAAATACGGTCATGTCGAACGAAAAAAAAAAACCCTTTTTCATAATTACTTTTGAATAAATGCTCATGTTTTCAATTGAAGAGAGCAAGGGACAGAACAAGCGACATTCACTTTTGAAATGAAGGACGCAATTCAGGTATGATGCCAATAAACAATGCCAGATATTTACTTTTTGCCTCCATGACTCTTATGCTTACTTAATGTCAATAAAAATTAGCTTGCCCATGTGATAATTTGGGGAGGAGATTGATTGGGAATGAATTATTACTTATAGAACGTTGTTTCAGATACCACTAGCTGCTTCAAACTCTTGCGCAGCAACGAAGTGGACAGGCGAGATCACTTTAGGAGAACCTAAAAGTACTTTGTTATGTCATCGTTTAAAATTATGCAGCAATTGAAACCCTAAATTAATATTCAATCTTGGAATCGGCTAAAGTATTAAAATTTAAGCTGCATTGAAACGGTTGAGTTAATAAGTTACATAAGTAAAAATAATATGGCCGGATTTAGGATTTCGGAACATCCCTAATAAAGTTACTTAGTTCATAATGGTTTTACTTTACTAGAGAAATGCTATTGCCGTGCTGGATTTTAACTTTAATCAGAAAATTTGGAATCAAACCATTTATTTTCACGAAATAATTGATGTGACACCATTAGACTATCATACATATAAGTTAACTTTTTGTAAGTAAACACCAGTATCGAAAACATATCATATGATCTCTCACGTTTCCCTCATATAATTAAATGAGTGGCCTGGCATCACAGGATTTTAAGCCAAACGGCTCTTTTACTGAAACTTAATTCGTTTAGCCATCATGGAAGATAAACGAGACATTGGGAATACTACAATCAACGTAGTCGATGTTGGGACAGAAGAGCAGGATGATGAAGTTACTGAAAATACGCCCCTCATTACCAAAGTTTATCAGGGTAAGGAATTTTTATAGATTTTTTTGAAAGGATAAAATGTTAAACATTTTATTGCATAATTAGGTGATAACTCGATTTTCTGTTTATTGTGGACATTAATTTTTATTTATTCGATCTATTTGCAATAAATGATGAAATGCTGTCATCATTATCATAATGCAGGAACTCCATGGTACATCTCCATCTTCATCATTGTCAACTCCATTCTTGGGGCTGGCATGCTTAACTTTCCATCAGCCTTCCACGAATCTGGTGGAATAATCAGTTCGTTTGTTTGCCAACTGGTGAGTGATTGCTATCCTACCTGATTTGTTTAGACTCTTGCATTTATTATAATAAATATGCTGTTGACTGATCAATACCGTGATTGATTTATCACGAATAATTAACTTTAACCTAAGGACATAATTTAGTAATATCTCAACCTATCTATTGTTTAACATTTGTGTTAAGTGATTAAATGGTTTTTTTAAAAGCCTAAAAATGTAGATAGATTTCTGCTCATAATTAAGATTTCATCTCAAATTGACTACCTGGATGATCTCCATAGGTGATAACAGTCATCATGGTGTTTTCTCTGATTGCTTTCGTGAGATGCGCCGGTCAGTTCAACAGCGCCTCCTACCAGGAAGTGGTCACCCGCTTCTGCGGAAAGAAGGCCAGCCACTTGTGTTCGGTCCTCATTCTGCTGTACACGTTCGGATCCAGCATCGCCTTCCTCATCATCATCGGAGACCAGATTCAAATATGTCGGTGGTTTTGTTGTCTTTGTTTTTCTTATCTTTGTCATTTTTATAATAATAATAATAATGGTAATGATAATGATAATGATAACGATAACAACAACAACAATAATAATGTTAACAATAATAATATGTCATTTGTATAGCGCCGTGCGCGTGAGCTAAAGGGCGCCGTAGTCAATTTTTGGCTTTCACACAAATCATTTTCAAGAGCTTTTATTTTTATTTTCATTTTTATCAGCCACAGTGCTCTAAAGTATAGAAACTGATTTAAAGAAATTTAATTGTAGCAATTGTAATTATGCAGTTTGTATTGTTTATTGCAGAGCTTAAAAATGAATAAAAATTTAATTCTATTTTCACATATAACATCTATTAGTAGTTGCCACACAATTTTGTATAAGTGGTCTTTGGGTGACACATGATGATGTCTTTGGGTGACCCTTCGATTTGTTCTCATAAATAAAATAAAATAAAATAAAATAAAATAAGAATTAATAGAAATTCAATAGTTTGCATGTTCACATCATCTAAATGACTGTGTCTGAAATTAATAACAATAATAATAATAATAATTATTATTTCTACAATAATAATAATAATTTCTATAATAATAATAACAATAATAATAATAATTATTATTATTACTATTATTATTATTATTTATTATTAATGTGCTGACCAATAAAGACTGAGTCAAAAGATTTTTAGGATTGCATGTTGTGTATTAATTAATTACTGGTTCTATCAAATTCTTAAATTAAATTAAATTCTTTTTGGATGGTAATGCTGCAACATTCACACCAGATATGAAGGGAAATGTTAGCAAACAAATCCAAGAACAAAACAATACTATTTGGTTGATAATTGTAATAACAATACACAATACAAGTACATAATAAATAATTAATCAATGACAATGGTGATGATGATGATTGCATTCTAAACTAACAATGCCATTCCACGTTCCAGTCCTCCAGGCGGCCTGTCCGCACCTGGTTGCCGAGGCCCCCTGGTACCTGGATAGGAAATTCCTTCTTTCCGTCGTCTCCGTCACCACCGTCCTTCCCCTCTGCTACTCGAAGCGCATCGACTTCCTCAAGTACCCGAGGTGATGATGATGACGATCGCCATCTGATCAGTGATTTAATTATTTATTATTATCAAGTGTGAATCAGTAATTTATTTATTAATATGAATTTGTTTATTTTCTAAGTTAATAACAAATGGAATTATTATTACATATTTTAATATAATTTTTGTCATGTATTATTTGTATTTAATACTTATTATTATTACGTTAATTTGTGGTTAATAATATTTTCTTTTAATCTTTTAATCCGTAGCTCCGTAGGAATTGTTGCTGTCATTTACTGCGTCCTTCTGGTCATCACAAAGTACTTCACTGGTGTCGATGGTGCACTTGTTGGACCGACAAGGAAAAGGTGGGTTTTGAACCTGCGACCCTCGGCCTTCGTGTGTCGCATTTAGAACGCTTAGTTAGAAGACGGTTATTAAAGTTGGACGTATTTTTTGGACATTTATGTGTATTTTCTAAATTTAAAATTTTTAATTGTTATAAAATAATTGTTGTGAAATAATTTGTGTTTTGATCGTATTCTATTTAAGAATAGAATACTACTATGGTTAGTTCCAAAGTCTTATTTATATTATTATAAATATTATTACATATATTACATTATAAATATAAATCTTAAACATATTAATTTGTCCCTTGAAAAATACACATTTAAAAAAAATGATTATTAAATAATTTAATTGAATTGCATTTTCTTATTATATACTATATTATATAATTTAATATATTATATATATTATTATGATTAGAAATAATTTTTTTATTATAATTTTCTTATAATAAGAAAATGTTCGTCATTGGTTCCTCGTGTGCCAATTTCGTTTTTTAAACTTTCTCTTTTAAGATTGCAAAAAAAATAATAAGTTCTGAATGCCTCTCAAGGCAGATCAATTGGTTATTAACAGTATTTATAAAACTACTATTTCTTTTTTTTAATATATTTTATTTTATTTGTGTTATATTATTATTTTATTTATTTATATTGTATATTTATTATTTATGTTGTATGTTATTTATATTGTTCTATTTATTTATTTTATCTATGTTATGTTATTGTTTTATTTCCAGCCCTGAAAACTTTGCTGACATTTTCTTGGTCATCCCTACAATTTGCTTCAGCTACCAGGTACTTTGCATTCCACATTATATTTTAGTTTAAATTAATCATCTTAATACTAATTGTTTTTAATAATTAAATAATAATAATTTTAATTTTAAATAATTAAATTTAAAATAAATTTTAATGAAAAGTTTTAGAATAAAATCCACGACTAATTCCATTTTACCCTGCAGTGCCATTTGAACATCATACCGATCTATGCCTGCACGAAGGATCGAGAAAGCAAGTGCTTTGACAAGGCCATCATCCTCTCAGTCATCATCTGCTTCATAATTTACAATTCATTCGCCATATTCGGTTACCTCACCTTCGGATCTGCCGTGCTGGTAATTCCATCGTTTGTTTCAATTTCAGTTGGGTTTGCAATTTGGCAATAGGTTCTAAACTGTTATAACTGATTAATTTAATTAGTTAAGTAGTACTGGGTGTGTATTTCTGGTTTAAGTGCTTTTTGCATCCAAATTACACAAGACTGCCACCTGGGGGCTGGATTTAAATGAGCCGACGGGTGGAATCGAAAATTGGATATGCTATTAAATTTCCTCTTTGACTTCTTAGTTTAACGAGCGTTTAATTCGATCTCGCTTCTGACAGAATAAAATTGAAACAGTACTTTACTTCAAAAAAAGGTGTCATCTTTATTGAACATTATTTTGATCAGTTGACAAATTCACGTGACTGCATTATTGTCGTCATCATCATCAACAATACCAATATCCTTACAAAATAAAAATTGCCTAATAAGTGCCTTATGGCTTTATTCTTGATTTTTTTAAATTATTGATTTTTTTAAAATTTAAACTTAAATTATTATAAATAATTCAAATTTAAACTGTAGCTCTTTAAATTTAAAATATAAATTAAAATGGTTAAACGATTTAAACTTAAATTCTAAACTAAATCGCTTAACGAATTTAAACTTTCACGAGTTCCGTTTTGTCCCTTCAGCCCGACATCCTGTTGAACTACAAACCGACCCCCGAAGTCCTCGCCGGGGTCCTCGGCATCACCATCAAGATGGTCGTCTCGTATCCGCTGATGCAGTTTGTCGGGAGGTTGATTTTTTTTTTTTAATTCGTAATTCATTTTAAATTAATTTTAATTTTAAATGAATTCGTAAAATTGTATAATGTATAATTTCCATTTTCGTTTCCTTAATTTTCTTTCTTTTTAATGAATTTATAATGTCATTTGTTTTGCAACATATTCTCAACCTTTTTTTTCTTTGCTTTTGTTTGTGGCAATATTTAGTGTGCAATGCACACATCCATCTGGGTTTTAAAATTGGTTGAGGTATCGACACGGACCAATTTTAACCAAATAAATGGTTACCAGGTACTTTGCGTTCCATGTTTTTCAAGCTTCTTTGCTTCTTGCGACAAGAAGATGCAGTCACCAAAAGCTGATGATTGAATGAACGGACCTATTTGGGAGGACTTGCTTCCCCCAGTTCAAATGCCAGTGACTCAATAATGGCAATTAATACTTGTTTAACAATGCTGCCATCATTTCTGTCTTACCAGACATCTTTTTCAAAGATAAATATTTATATTTTAGTTTTATTTTTAATAAATTAAAATTAAAAATCGATTTTTTTTGCAGGAAAGTTGCAGAGGATTTGGTGAAGAGTTTTGACAGAAGCGAAAGAAGGCTCGAGGACGTGGACAGGAACGAGAAGGTCGTCAGGGTCGCCGTGGCAACCGTTTGGTTCGCCGTGGCCCTCGCCATCTCCCTGTTCGTGCCCGACATCGACAAAGTCATCGTCTACCTCGGGGGACTCGCTGCCTGCTTCATCTTCATCTTCCCAGGTCAGTGACGATTGGAATTTGAAGATCAACTTATTTTATGCAAAATTAATTGTATATTAACCATAGGTACTGCTGTACTTTGTATATTTAGCTTATATATATGTATATATTTTGGTATTGTATATATAGTATATATAACTATAGGTTATATGTTTGCTTTTTGTGTCATATTTCTTTTAATAACTTTCATCCAATTATTATTAAAGGGATTAATATTATTTTAATTTTTAAGCCCATAATTGGAAAATTTGAATTAATGTTTTATATTATTTAATCAATCTTAACATTATATCTTCATAGGCTTCAGCGTGTTTGAATACATGTTCCTTGCACAAGACACCACGAAGTGCAGAAGATGGTCGGCCATCGTAGCAGGAATTATGTGCATTTCACTTGGTGGTTTCATCCTTGGTGTTACCACGACATCCAACATCATGAAAAACATTTTTTAACCAATTATTAATATTCCGAATAAATTCTCAATTATTCGTACACGACGTTTCTTTCTTTCTGATTTTGTTTCTTTGAAAGTGTCGTCGTCTTGTTTCTAGTTTGATGTCAGTTTTTTGTTGGACTGGAAATGATTAGAATCGAGGCATTAAAATATCGAGACAAACCCATGACCACCACGATTTTCTCTCAGCCTTTTGAATTCCTATTAAAACATGTTTTGAATAATCAGGTTTTATTCATTCATACATGCAGCATTAATTCCCAATTAGAGGAACCATTGCTTTTGTAACATTCGTTAGTGAAATGTTTCATTTGCTTGTACTTAGGTGCCATCAGGTCTCGTCTCACTGTTATCCGGTAATAACGTGACTCGTAGCTGTTATGAGACTCGCTAAGATTTCAGGGCAGTTCTTCCCGTGACTATGCAATTATTTTTAAGCTCTGTACTGCTGACTTCGTTCCTGCATTGCTTTTCAGTCTGATCTGCTTTCGTCGGTTTAAGAAGTGTGCGTTTATTTTTTTTTCCAAATTAATAAAGGACTCCTGAAGATTCATCCAAATGGAAACATCTGAAAAATATTTGCCCCAGTTTTTTGAGCAATCACTTAATCAAATAATTTTAGATTTAATGAAAAGCTATGGTATTTATTTATAATGCTAATAACATTGATTATTAAAAATCCTCTCATAGATACTTTTGAAAAAGCTGGCACTAAATATTTATGTAGCCCCATAAATGTACCGTATCTTACTCAGTTCATAAATTCATTGATTACAAAAAGCGTTCGCTAAAAGCTCTTAACTTCTGATAATCTTACGACCCTGCGAATATATTCCCCCATGCGATCATGACTTTTGTGGCCATATATCCGAAACCAGAGTATTCACCTGTTACGAGGCGTAAATTTAGGTTCTTTCGATTGTTACACTAGCGCCATTTGATCACAAAGTCTCAGGCCTTTTCGATGATGGATGTCGTTAAAGTCGATATGATGAAATTTTATCGTCCACCACTTTTAATGACATCTGTTTTGCAATCGATGTTGAAGAATACTAATATCCCATATGTCTCAGATCTAATCTTTCTGTTACATAGGGTTTCCAATGTCGATAATATTGACTAATACAAATAAATCGACAGTTTTATGGATATTTCTAAGAACAAAATCGTTTTAATTAAATAAATACTCACTGATTACCATATTTTAGGAAATTCCTAAGCAATTATACGATTTATCAAATCGTTATAATGTCTTCTACGAAGGATGAGAAGTCTTTAGTGTCCAGTGCATCGGAAAATGGTTGGTCCCTGTCTTGCAACCTATTAGTATGGTATCATTTCTCAATGCGCTTTTACTGGACAAGTGCGTTATTTTTGTTTAACATTTAGCAGCATAACAAATATCCGTGCATATCTTATTGATATAATAAATGTTTGTACTTTATGATGTTAGATCCGAAAGGTCCGCCGTCGATTTTAAGACGAGTCTCAAGACATTGTCTTTCAGGCGTTGATTTTAGGACTGGCATAGCGCCCCTGTAGGTCAAGCTCACGGCGCTATATAAATGACATATTATTATTATTATTATTATTATTTATTATTGTTATGATTGTTTTTATAATCACAGCAGATAATATACACACACCGTTATGAAATTTAATTTCGGAATAGAAATTAAAAATTACAATGCTGACAATCCAGATTTGATCATCATCATCATCACCATTATCGTCACCATCACCATCATCGTCATGATCAAGACCGCCACGCAGCCACCACTAAAACCAAAACAATCATCGTAGTCGTCGTCATCATCATCATCCAGGAACTTCGTGGTACATCTCCAGCTTCATCATCGTCAACAGCATCCTTGGAGCTGGAATGCTCAACTTTCCTTCGTCCTTGCACGTATCTGGTGGCATAGTCTCGTCAATTGCTTGTCAAATTGTAGGCAGCCTTTATTTCTGTTTGGATTTGAATTAATAATATTAATTAATTAATTAATTAATAATAATAATAATAATAATATATCGATAATAGATAATAATTAACATTATTTAGCATGAACTATTCTAATAAAAATAATAATAATAACAATAATAATAATAGTAATAATAATATATATTATTTTTTGACAGTATATCATTGCGCATAATTACGAGATTGGTAATATAGCTTATCAAAAAACACTATAATAATAATAATTGGTTTTATTTTATTTTTATTAATAATATTATTGCTAATAATTAAATAATGATAATATACTATTATTATTAATAATTATACTATATTATTATAATATCAAATATTATTATTTAATTATTGTAATATCTAATTATAATTTTATTATTGTTATTATTATTATTATTATTATTATTAACACAATATTATTATTCTTCTTCTTATTATTAACATGCGTCTTGCAACTTATTAGTTGTTTATTATATCGATAGACTTAAATAGGCAGAAAAAAGAGTCAAACAGATGGAAAAAATCTGAAAAATAAGTTCATTCGACCTTATCAGGTAATCATCATCATCCTCATTGGCACGATGATTGGCTTCGTGAGATGCGCCCACCTGTTCAACTGCTGCTCCTATCAGGAGGTCATCAAGTGCTATTGCGGAAAAAGGGCGGGTTACGTCTGCTCGGCCCTAATCCTGATCTACACGTTCGGCATCGACGTCTTTATCCTCATCGTCGTCGGCAATTTGGTTCAGTTGTGTCGGTAGATGTAGCTATGCATTCGACGTCAGTGAATGATTTCAATAGCTTCTAATCGAATTTATTTCAATTTATCATCATCATTCATTCAAAGTTGGCAAATAAAACATCTGGTAATTTACTTGTAAACATATTCCAGCCATCCCGATATGTAATTTATATTTTGAAAACATCGGGCATCAATTAATTTTTAGTCCTTCATTGCAGCAGAAGTTGATATTTTAAGAATGATGTATAGTATAAGATGATGTCTGCCATCAACGATAGGGCGTCGTCTATGGTGACGACGACGACGATGACGACGATGATGACGACGATTATGATTTTTCATTGATTGAGTGACCAAAGCTAATGAAAGTCGTGAAGATGTTCCACGTTCCATGTTCCGTGTTTCAGTTTTCCAGGCAGCACTGCCCAACCTGGTTGCTGAGGCCCCCTGGTACCTGGGTAGGAAATTCCTTCTTTCCGTCGTCTCCGTCACCATCATCCTTCCCCTCTGCTACTCGAAACGCATCGACTTCCTCAAATACCCGAGGTGATTATGATGACGATCACTATCTATCGATTTTATTAATTAAAATTAATATGATTATAAACTGCACTTGATCCTAGCATTATTCAGATATATGACCGATGTTATATGATTAATAAAATATAATATACACATTGTAATATATTGTTTAGCATGTAATAATGCTTTTAATTCTTTTAATAAGCTCCGTAGGAATTGTGGCCATAATTTACTGCGTTTTTCTGGTCATTGCAAAATACTTCACCGGCGTGGATGGTGCTCTTGTCGGACCGACGAAGACGAGGTGGGTATTGAACTCAAACCTCTTTGCATTCTGCTCCTCTTAGATGGGAATGAGTTTCCCACGTCTTGTGCATGGTCTGCAGTAACTTGTAATGGCTGCTATTTTCAGTTCAAAGTGAAACGATTTGGCTTTCGATGGTCTTGCAATGCACTTGCAATACTCACATCTCAATATTTTAAGCTCATTATAAACTCCCCTTTTTCTCTTTGTTGTCCTCTTCTTCAATAAGGACATCCGCCTGATCACCGGATGAGGCCCATCCCCGGAGAACGTCAGGGGTTTCAAAGGGCTGAAATGTTCGAAGATGGGGACCTCCTCTGAGGATCCCTGTCGGAGAGCTCCGAGAAGGAGTTTCTAACATCATTTATAGCTGAAGTTCAAACATACTCAGACTTATCGTTAATTAAATTATTCTAAAAATATAGATCAATGGCATCGTACACTCTTCGATCGCTATTGCTAGCAATTAATTTCATGTCAAGCAAAGAATATTTAATGAATATTTAATTAAATTAATCATAATTATTCAATTATTCAATCAACTCAAAACACATGGCTTATTCTCTCATCTATTTAAATAACCTTCCATGTTCTCAGACCAGATGAAGACATTGACGTCTTTCTAGCTATTCCAACGATATGCTTCTGTTATCAGGTTACGTTAATGTGTTCTGATTCAAGACAAAATTAGGCTTTATAACAAATCTCTGTGATGTTTTTCTGTTCGAATTACTTTATAAAATATGAAAAGTTTATATTATTATATAATATTATATAATACCACAGAATTCATAGGATACAAATATATAAAGAAAAGTCAATTTACACTGGAAACTGTCAATTGAATTGAAAATGACGCCGAATGTCCGAGAATTTTTATTAAATTTTAAAATCTACTTCGAACCAGGGTCATCTGGGAATTGTGCCCATCTTTATCTGCACGAAGGATCGCGAAAGCAGACTATTCGATGTAGCCATAGCGCTATCATTGGTCCTCTGCTTCGTCATCCTCAATTCCTTTGGCATATTTAGCTACCTCACTTTTGGATCGGCCGTGCAGGTTACTGAATGAGTTAAGATCGCTGAACAAAACGTAACATAACAATAACAACAGTAACATTCATGCTGTAGATGACTTTAGGGTATATATCTTTAGGCACCATATCCAAATCGTGACCAAAAGAAAGTAAATGAGCAAAGGAAAGTTTCGTAGACTCATACTGATTGCAATGCTATTCAAAGATTGTTAGGTAAAAAGGACAAGCAATGGGGCTGCCTTATTAGGACCAGAATTCTAAAATTGTTGTGGTTGCAAGAGGTTTATTGCATCCGTTGCGTGACATCGACTGCTTTTATCTTCACAAAGTGGATTGATTTAAAATTTAATAGGATACAGTTTGATGATTTAATACTTCATTCTCTCCGTAGACAAACATTTTGCTGAGCTACAAAGCAACTCCTGAAGTGATATGCGGTGTTGCGGCGTTCATTATAAAGGTGATCGTCACCTATCCATCGATGCAGTTCGTCGGAAGGTCAGTAATGAATACAAATTTTATAAATCAATTTATTTTCTTTGAATATTCTAAACATCTTTTAAATAATCAAAGAATATTTAGTTTAAAATCGACATATGATTAGGTTCATGGCCAGGTGCTTTCTAACAAGATGTAGGTTGACAAAATGAATGGGTAGTATTCCAGAACTCAGAGGTAATGGCAGCAGTCGTTGTGTGTCGTGTTCGAAACCCAGCCCGCACCTCCGAGGTGAGCTTTCAAGTAGGGTCATGGCGGGTCGATTAGGAAGTGTTATAACCTACTCATAAAGCAACTAAGTAGTCTTGACTAGCACTGCATGCAATTACCATTTATTCTTCTTAATATTATTATTACCGAACATAAAATACAAGCAAATTATGAATAATGATTTAGGAACGTCGTACAAGATTTTATGGTGAAATTCGACAAGAACGAAGATCCAGAGGAGATCGTGAGGCGGGAGAGAGTGAGAAGATTCACCATAGCAACCGCGTGGTTTGTCCTCACTCTCACCATCTCCCTGTTTGTGCCCGACATCGAAAAGGTCATAGTTCACCTAGGAGCTCTAGCCGGAATTTTCATCTTCATCTTTCCAGGTTCAATGGCTTTTTAGTGACAAGAATTGAAATGGATCTGAAAAGTGGATATTGTTATTCAACTTTTGTGTTTTCATCTTTTATCTTTCTTTAATCTTTCTCACATATTTCTCTCTAAAAGGTGAACATAAATCTAGTTGTCATATTCATATTCGATACAATCTTATTTAGACCATCATCGTTCTGTTCGTACTTTCTTGCAGGGCATCGACATAATAATAAGCAAAACTAATTAACTTATCATGTAATAATGTTGAATTAATATTATAATATCAATTAATGGTAAATCGTAATTTTTTTATTTACCTTAAGGTCTTTCAATGATAGAATATTTATTGATCATGAAAGAGTCGACGAAATGGTTCCGTTGGAACGGCTTGTGGATCACAGTTGCCTGCACAGCATTCGGTGGTTTCATATTGGGCGTGGTGACCACAAATAACATTTTGAAGATCATATATTGATTTCTCCTTATATATATTGATGCCAATGCAAATAATGCTATTGCATACATACAATTATATTAGTATAACATACTAACCCTGACCCTAACCCTAACCCTAACCCTTTATATTATGCATGTATACTAATCCAGCAGTTTTAATAATTGATTAATATTGGGTGATATATTGGTTTGTTGAAATTGTTATTTGTTTGTTATCATTACTTTAAAATAATAATCAGGACTTTCGTGTAATGATGGGTTTACTTAATTAATTTTCAATGTTTATTTTTCAACTTCGGGTTGTTAAGCACTCCACAAATAATATTTCCTTTTATTTAGTTTATTCATTTTGTGATATCATAATAATTTATGGTTGTGATTTCATAATAATTTATGCTGCTATAATTAAATATCAAAACTCCGCAATTGTGTTGTTTTTTCTGATTGAATTTCTGGAAATTTCCAATCTCGAACTTTTAGATGATAGTAGAAGCAGGGGATGCATCGTCCGATTACCGCTTTCGATAGAAATTCCTCAATGTTATCATGGAGTGTATTTCGGATACTTGAATTGTTAATTGAAAACAATCAATGGTTGCAAACAGAAATAATAAGTTTATTTTAAAATTAGACCCTTTGACGGAGACATCATTAAGCCTCAAATTAACATTGCTTTTCGAAAGTTTGTGCTAGAATTACAAAATTTCAGCCTTATAAAACAATTTAGCACCTCAAGACGTACTGAGTTCGAAATGTTTTCAACTCACGAGGCACGAGTTGCGACAAAGTATTTCATCCAAATACGTCACCGAATACGAACATCTGTGTTTGAAATTCATTTAACGCCGAGCAATTTGCCAATAAATTGTCTCAAATTTTCTCGAAAGGTGTCGTCTTGTTGTCTACAAACAGCTGCTCGCAGTTGCTTCACTTGACTTTCAAAAGGCTTTCTTAATCTTGGAACACAACCATTCAGAGGAAGCGAATGTTTAAACTAAACATTAAGTAAAGCTTTGTTGTTATTTTACCTTTAAGATATTATATAATCTTAAATTTTAAACGCAGTCGACATTTGGACATGATTTGCGAAAGTTTGAAAGCGCTTTTAGGAAGTTCTGAGGAAAAGGAAAAGATTGACGAGAACTCTTCTTTGTGCAAAAAAGAAATCCGTTAGTATGTTTTAGTTATTATATAGTTAGTATATTATAATCATTATATAATTAGTATATTATAATTATTATATAGTTAGTATATTATAGCTATTATATATATAGTTAATATATTATAGTTGTTGTAAAGTTATATTGTAGTATATTATAGTTACTGTATAGTTATATTGTAGTATATTATAGTTTGTTTATTAGTCTTTATTAATATTAGGCGTTCATTTGATAAATGCAATAATAATAATAATATCCTTAAGTCTAAGGCCATCTTTGCAATTCATTAAGATGACAGGTGAAGTCTGCAACAAATGTTACAGCTATTGGGCGCTTCTAACCCGTGACTGCTATAACAAGACCTTGTAGGAAGGATTTCATCATCCATATGCATTTAATTAGTACAAATTAAAAACCTGCGACGATATGTAAGTGTCTGACCAGTGTCAGTGATTGCCCATCCAGGTATTCTGAAGGGATCCTAATCACTATGGTTAAATAATGCACTGCTAGGGCCTCGTGATTCAACCGCTTGCCTAAGTCCTTGAGTGTAGATGTTTGCAGTCCATGGACTGAAGTTTCTTTGATAATATATATCTTCAAGACTACCAGACAAATGAAGCACACATTAAAACTCTTTAACCAGGTTTAAAGGAGCGAATCCTTTGAAATAAAACCTTTCACTTTTCTTGTGATTTTGTTAAATGAAGTTTAATTGTAATGAAATCTTAATAATAAGAAAATAAATGCTCCAAATTAGTGTTAAGAAATCTCTACAACAGTTTTTGATTGATCTTTGCAGACAAAGAGATTCCATGGTATTTGGCCGTTTTGATATTATTGAATGCTTTGATTGAAAGCACATCCCTCAATCTGCCATACATGTACTTCAAAGCAGGAGGAATCTTATTATCGCTTATGCTTCAGCTGGTTGGTCTTAAAGCAATTGATATTCATATTTTAATAGTATTAAGTGAATGTTTAACATTACATTGAAATATTTTAAAAGTAAATTTAAATGCTATATTGAATGAAAGGCAAGCTATTTTAATTGTCTTGCTTAATGCGGTTCGCTCATTTTGGATAGAAATTGTAAGAATTTAAAGGTTTTTATAAAAATATATGGAATAAAATGACGCTTAAATTTGCACTAACGTCAGTGGATCGATAAAGAAGTTCTTAAAAAAAAACAAATTGTGAATAAATTATGTTAATTTCTCTGACCGACTTCTGCGTCATTTGATCAGTACATGTTCATCAAGTCCATCGACACTAAAAAATAATAAATAAATAAATAAATAAATAAATAAATAATCAAAAAGCACATTCAAAATTCTCTCAGTGCGTCTTCCCTGTTCTCATCGGAACGGTATTTGTTTTGGTCGTGTGTGCCAAAAAGAGGAAATGTTCATCGTATCAGGACGTGATGAAGAAATACATTGGACCCAAGTTCAGCAACGTGACCTCTGCTTTCATTGCTTTGTACCTTCTCGGGGCGACCACGTCCTACTTCGTGGCCATTGCCGACCAATGGCAGCAGTGTTGGTCAATCTGGAATTAAATACTTAATTTGTTTAAAGTCTTATTTATAGTCATTTATTTAGGTATTTATGTGATATTTTGAATAAAATTGATAGAGGTCAGAATTAATAATTGACAAGTAATTGGAAGTAAATAAATAAATAAATAGAACATTTTGTTTAAAATATGAATGAATATTTCTTAAAAATGAAATTTTTGACACTGAAATGGTCGTTGGTGTCGGATTGTAAATTATTTATCTTATTGTAACATCTAACTATTAATTAATTAATTATTATTGTTATTTATTAATTAATTAAACAGATTAATTAATTACTTAAGTTTAAAGAAAGTCTCCGCCAACAAAATGGGAACTCTCATTAAAAAATATGAGAAATTAATGTTATTGTAATTAATTTTATTGTTTCTTGTAATTCAAGTGGTCCATGCCATGTTACCGGGTCTGGTTGAACCCTTGCCCTGGTACGTTGATAGGAAGTTTCTCATTTGTACCACTTCTGCTTGTATTATGTTACCTCTCAGTTTGTACAAGAATATTGATTCTCTAGAAATTCCGAGGTGAATTTATAAATTTATTAGTTTAATTCAACGTTTAAAATTCATATATATTCAATTATAATAATTGCAATGATAACAAATATTTTATTGAAATAAATTTTATTTTATGCAATTATAAATTTATTCAGTTATAAAGGAATAATTATACCGAACAATTTCTCAAAATTAATTTCAATTTATATAAAATTCAAGAATCCGAGAATTGATAGATTTATAAATTCTTAACAATTTCCCAGTTCAATTGCGTTCGTGGCCTATTTTTACTGCGTGTTTCTCGTCAGCGTGAAGTACTTCACTGGTGTTGATGGTTCAAAGATTGGAAGTATCGTAACCAAGTTTGTCATCAGATGTGACTGAATAATTATGTATTTATATTAATTTATTATTATGTACTTATATTAATTTATTATTATGTACTTATATTAATTTATTATTATGTACTTATATTAATTTATTATTATGTACTTATATTAATTTATTATTATGTACTTATATTAATTTATTATTATGTACTTATATTAATTTATTATTATGTACTTATATTAATTTATTATTATGTACTTATATTAATTTATTATTATGTACTTATATTAATTTATTATTATGTAAATGTTAATTTATTATAATGAAACTTTTCTTGTACATTCTTTTCGATTAACCTCTTTTCAATTGACAAATTAAGTTAAATTGCAATTGATTCGGCTCGTAAAGTATTGGAATTAATAACCTTTGAAATATGCGGTGTTAAATTTATTACGTAATAGGAGGGCTGGAAACGGCAATGAATCTGATCTAATAGATTTCGTAAGGACTTCTGAGACCATCATAGAACATGTTCATAAGACTTGATTTTGTAGAATTATGTAATTAAAGAATTCAATTACTGATATTTATTTGTGAATTTTAATCATAAATGATTAAATTATTTTAAAAAATAAATTTTAAATTATTTTAAAAAATAAATTTTAAATTATTTAAAAAAATAAATTTTAAATAAAAATTAGTCGGAAATAATATTTTTCCAGCGCACCGACATTTTACGATGCCATCTCAGTCATTCCAAATCTTGCCGTCCTCTGCGACGTAAAGTTTGATTTTGAATTTAATTTGAAGTAAATATTTAATTATAAATTGCTTGCTAAATAATTTTATGAAAATACTGATCAGGTTAAAATACTGAAATGGGATTCCATACCATTTGACTGAATAGATACCTCATGTAACAATACCTCTTGTAGCAATACCTCTTGTGGTTATACATCCCTTAGTAATACCTATCGTCAAAAACAATATAGATATTTTTTTTTTAATTCAGTATCGATTTTTTTAACCACATTATAGTTTTAATAATTAACTTAATTAATTTTAAATAATATTAATCAGTTCCACCTGCAAATCCTGCTCTTGTACGGAGAACGTGAAAATGGAGGTCATGGATATTTGAAGGCAATTGCCATGACATCATTTCTCAGTTTCTCGTTTTATAATCTCATCGGAATTTTTGGATTCCTCACTTTCGGTTCTTGCGTCCATGTAAGTTGAGATGGATTAATTAATTGATTGATTGATTGATTTAATGGTTACTTGATTAATTAATTGATTGATTGATTGATTTAATGGTTACTTGATTAATTAATTCGCGGTTGTTTGGTCATCAAATTAACAAATAAATATTCAACTTATTTACTAATTAATTAAATTAATTAAATTAAGATAAATTTAATTTTCTAAAAATTAAGATACTAAAATGATACTGTTAAAATTATTGCAAAGACGAAAATGAAAAGAAAAATAAAATAGCGCCATCTCGTAAACATCTCTGAAATGCAATATTTTTTGGAATTAAAAATTTATGCGGTCGTTCATTGAACAACGATTTTACATTCAAGAATGCATTATTTATGCTTCAATTTTTAAATTTAAATAAGTTTAAATTTTATTTATTAACAATTTATTAATAATTCCAGCCAGATATTTTGCTGTCATACAAACCCACAGCTGAAGTCTTGGTGGCCACTTTTGGAGTTGCGATAAAACTAGCTCTTGCTTATCCAATCATGTCTTTTGTTGCCAGGTAACAACATCCTTCAATAACAAAATAATAATAATAATAATAATAATAATAATAAGAAGAAAATGAATAATAATAATAATAACAAGAAAATGAATAATAATAATAATAATAATAATAATAATAAGAAAATGAATAATAATAATAATAATAATAACAAGAAAATGAATAATAATAATAATAATAATAATAATAATAATAATTTACTTCCCCACTAGACACGTGACGTATTCCCTGATCGACAGCTGCACAAAGAAAGATTTCGAAGTTTCCGAAGGGTCGGAAGAGTTCAAAGTTCGTCTCGCGGTGACCTTTTTGTGGTTTGCAGCCTCGCTGCTCCTGTCGCTGGTCTTCACGGACATCGACAAAATCGCTGTCGTCGTCGGCGGCTTCATGTCGTTCTTGTCGCTCATCTTTCCAGGTTCGAATGTGCCTTTTTATTTTTTTGGTTACATTCATTGCATTACCTACTTATTTAATTTATTATTTGTTATGATAATCAATTCCCTTAATGTACTCGATAATAATTAGGCATTGTATTAATAGATAATTAATAATAATACATCAATACCATTAATTCATTATAAAATATCCTTATCTTTATTTTGTACCCCTTAAAGGCATTTTGTTCTTCAAATTCTCCTTAACCGAGTTTCCCAGCCTGAACAAGAAGATTTTTGGTGCAATGTTTTCAATCGCTTGCATCCTTTTGGGTTGCTTAACGGTAGTTTTGAGTCTCACGGAGAAAGTCTTTCGGACCGTGCACCCGATGCAGCAAGAATGTAACAATTGAAAGCTTATTTCGAGTGGTCAAAGTATTCTATTTATTGAATTAACAATATTTTATTAGTTATATAATATTTTATATTACATAATTTGTCCACTTAATCATTTAAAACGTGAAACTTTCACAAATATTTAAACGATAATAATAGTTTCTTTTTTAAATTATCAGCTTTTTCTGGACTAAAATCAAATGTTTAGTGAGGCTTATATATTGTATATTTTTATATTTTATGTTCTTGGGCTTAACCATGGGGGAGAAAGCGCTGAGTCCTGAGATAATTTTTTTTTTATAAACTCGAATTATATTTTGCGGGGTGTTTTTAGCTACTCTCACGGATACAGCAAATAACCGTAACTATTACAATTATTAAGTTTTCATCTTCTACGATTAAGTAATTTTCGAAAATTTTCGACTACGTTTAATCATTGTAAATCATGTGTAACAAGCACGTTATTAACATTGCATGTTGAAATAAATTGGAAGTTGTGTCTAAATTGATAAATTACGTGCTTTCTTTGCATTGACGATCGATAGATGGAGTAACAGAGATAACAGTAACAGAGAATTGTCTAAAATAGTGTTTAAGTGTTTATAAATGAGCAAAACTGAACTGAAGTGACGAAGTGGCATGAACACATTAAACCCCAATTCTGTAAAGGAAGTCATAAGGAACAAGTTGTCGAATGGAAATCGTCAACTAAACAAGTTTCATTATTAATCTTAAAAATAATAATATTTAATTTCCTCAATAGCTTTAGATATGTTTGAATACTCAACCTCGTGGACACCTACTCATTTTTATAAGTTTCTGTAATACCTGATTCTACAATGAATTATTAAGTTCTCAAAATACAATCAGATATTGCTAATGAGATTCTACTTTACAACAAAGTTAATAGCTTAAATTTTGAATGAGCTATTGTTGATGTTCTACCTTTATGACTTCCGAGGTTTATGTTAAATGTGTATTTTTGAGGCTTAAATATTCGTCCGTTTGTGCCATATAATTATCTTATCGAAACAAATCTTGTAAATTTTTAAAATGTTATATTACAATAATTATTAATAATATTTGGGGCTTCAATATTCGTCCTTTTGTGCCATATAATCATCTCATCGAAACAAATCTTTGTAAATATTTCCTAACAAGTGGTATTAGAAATCTTTGAGAAATTTCCGACATTTGAATAATTTACAACTACATAAGGGAGCGCTTTATAAGTATTAGTACATTTGCTTCGTTTCAATAATCCCACGTTGAAGGTTCACGACAATTTATTGAGACAGAAGATAATCAAGCAATAATACAATTTTATAGCCTGAAATTTGATTTTAATTTCATGAAGATTATTCGTTTTAAACATCTTGAATTTCATAGTATTTCGTAGAAGAAACTTCGCAAAAGATTTCAGTTGATATCTAAAAATGAATAAATTTAGCCAATAAATCGTTCCTTAATATTCGATTCTTATATAAAATTTATATCTAAATTATTTATAAGATGGTAAACACAATTCTAAGGAAAAATCTATGAAAATAAGGGTTTATGTAATTTTAGCAACTCACGTTGACAATTTCTTTCTCACTGATGACAAAATTTTGGTAAATGTTGTTAAACAATATATATTTAAGATATAATTTAGCTAATCTTGTGTTCGCATTCTCCAATACATACGTTAAAATGAACTCAAAAATTTGTTGATACTTGAACTGAAATATTAAGAAAGCCTACATTTGATATTGGATCTAATTTATATGAATAAACCGAAATGTTTTCTCTAGGTGGAGAATGAAATAAAGAAAAATTGATAATGTCTGACCAAGTCAAAGATCCAAATAAAATGTCCGTCTCTAAGGCTCTCACATATCGAGTACATGAAATCTGTCTTGTACTTCAATTATTAATATAAAAAAATTAAGAATATTAAAATTAACATATTATCTAAAATATATATACCCTTCGATGAAAAGCAAAATTGACGGCCAGATTGGAAAATTTCCTGCGAACAATTATTTTTTAGTTGGATTTTACGTTTAATAAAATAAATTGATAATTACTGTAGAAATGTCGTGCTCCATTGGTAATTACTGTCGAGGGCAAACATAAAGAATCTGAAATTTTCGAATTGTTTAGCTTGATTTAGGCGGCATCCGATATTTATATACATTAAAATGGTGTTGGAAATATTTTTTAAAGTCATGCAATAGTAATTTATGATATGTAATTGTATACATTATACGAATTTATATGTGCAATAGACAATAGGGTGCAATAGGATGATGAAACCAAGATAGGTTCGATTTTGGATTACTTACCTTAACTGACGGTTTAGGTCAAAGTGGTTACAATTATAATCTTCCATAGCTGTCAGAATTACCTAATAATCGGTAATTATTGGTATACATATTTGCGAATAGCTTGAATAGTAATCATGACAAACCTTTTCCAAATTCTTCCACTGAGTATTTGTTATGTGACTTAATATAAATTTTAATCCTTGCGCAATACTATTTGTTACTAAGCGCTTACAAAGCCTGGTTTCATCATTGTTGAAGCTTGCCAGCATAGAATCCAAGTCCTTACCACAACCAACCTACAATGGGCTATTTATCAAAATTCAATGATACAAAATTCATTAATATGCTTAAACAATCATTACTATTTTTGCAGTTGCTTCAATTCCAGGAAAGTTATCGCCTATAAACGAAAAAAAGCTGAAATATTCCAGATTTTTCGCTTTTAAAATTTCTATATCAGCAGTTCTTAACCTGTTAAAATTAGTAAAATATTTTTGTCAACAACGATAATAGTAATAAGGCCTGTTGCAAATACCAGAGCTTCTTGCAAATTTTAAGCAATTGATTCATTTATTTAAGAGGTGTATATAGAATAGTTAATAGAGACGATTGGATGTGCTCCCGCAAATTATGACTTCGCCTATATCGATTGGAGATTCTAATTTTTATTGGGAGCAGTTCCAATCTTTGATTATAATGGTTATTAATTATAATATGATATATATTTGTTATAATACTGCATATTTTGTGAAACTTACTTTTGATTACCACCTCCCAAATGCGTAAAGCTTAGTCGTTTTAGATGTGGATAATTATTTAATTGGCCAAAATATTCGCATTCTTCCATAATAAATTGTGGATATACTACGGTTAAAGACCTAAGAAATAAAAAAATTGTTTGCTTTTTTATAAATGGTTCAATAATCATCTTATACAAAAGTTACTTTTCGACCTACCTAAGTGTTTTAAGATGGCGAACGCATTTCCATAACGTTGGATCAAGCAATTTAACAAGAATAAGAGTTTTTAAATGTTCTAAGTATTCAATTGAATTCATAAAATGTTGAATTTCCATTGTAGGCTCGTAACTACAAAGGTTGCATAATTCCATGTATTCCAAATTCTTGGAACAGGACTTAAAATCTATATGTAATAGTGTGTCCGCTGACGTCACTTCGAAATCTATTATTAACTTCTTTAACATTGGAAAGGAAAGTGGATTTTCCATACTTTCTAATCTTTTCGTATTACTGAAGTTAAATAATAAAATATACAATATCTTAAATATACATTAAAAGGATTAGATTTCTTATAACTTACGAAATATATTCATCCATAGAATCCATGGAAATTCTGTAACATCCAATGTGAAGAATTTCAAGATTTGGGGAAGCTACTCTCACTAAAGAATGTATCTCTGTGGTCATGACGATCTGGCGGATAGCTAATTGTTTGATGGGCAAATGACTGTTTAAAAGTCCTATCAAGTCACTAGCTTTATAATATCCTATTAAAAGATCGATATTGACCCAATTAAGATTATCCCTAAAAGCAAGGCAGGGCCTCAGATATTGTGAAGGTATGTCCCAGCCAATTTTCTTTCCTTTTAGTTGTATATCTTCAAAAAGATGAGGGGGTAAGCGAATGCCTTCTTTTAGGACTGTTGGATAAAGAGACATTTTTTAAAGTTTTTTGAAAATATGAATTTGTTGGCTGTGAAACGATTGAATCGCTTTATTAATTGTCATTATATAAATTAGTTTATTTTATTATTTAATGTTTTGTTTATTGTCTTATGTTTGATGGATTTGCATCAGTAAATCTAAATAATTTCTAGCTTATTCGAAAGAATGTATGATTCTATAAATTTGAGTCGTTTTAGCCTAATAAACTCACTATTTAACATTATGAAAATATATAGTCTAATTCTTATTAAGTAAATTATTTAAATCAGATATTACCATGCCCTCGAAACTGATCAACGTTTAAGAACACTTGGTCAAAATTTATTGCTGCTATTTTCAAGAGGGTAGCTCTCAAACTTGTTAGCTTTGACACCGGAGAATTGTCTAAAATAGTGTTTAAGTGTTTATAAATGAGCAAAACTGAACTGAAGTGACGAAGTGTCATGAACACATTAAACCCCAATTCTGTAAAGGAAGTCATAAGGAACAAATTGTCTAATGGAAATCGTCAACTAAACAAGTAGAATTTTTATTATTAAAAATATAATATTTAATTTCCTCAATAGCTTTAGAAGTGTTTGAATACTCAACCTCGTGGATACCTACTCATTTTTTTAGGAAGGTCCTTAATACCTGAGTAACCAATGAACTCAAAACTTCCCGAAATATAAATCAGATATTGGAAGTGAGTTTCTCTCTTTGCAGTTCTGATTCTTTGTATGGTTTATACCTTAGATGTCAAAAGCGCTTTAGTTAAATCATTTCCTATTTAATTTGCGAAGATTTAAATGCTAGTAAATGATAATGTTTTATATTTTTATTGCTAAGTAATCAATAATAAATTTGGGGCTTCAAAATATTTAAAAATATAAAATTTAAAAAACTAGGGGTAGATTGTAATATCGGATCTGTAGGAGAGCAATAAAATTTTAATTTATACTAAAGTTATAAATATACCAGGCGTTGGGTAAGGTTGTGATACTTGCATGACCCTCTCTTCAACAGGCTATTGTGGTTTCATTTTTTTAGGAGAATTTTTATTAATGATGAATTTAGAGCCAAGATATAAAGCTTAAAAGATTCCTTAATAAAATAATAATAAATATTCTTTGAAATTTACTAGTTACTATTTCACGATCGATTTTCATAAATGATACAAAAAAAAATTATCCCCAGCACACCCCTTGGATTATGAATTTACAGCATCAACGGAGAATGAAATGAGAGTGGAACATAAGCTCCCGTCTTCAAATCCCAGCAAGGGATGCGCTGCTCCATGTTTTCCATCAACACCTACTCAGGCGCCACCTACTGGGACGTGGAAAAGTATCCAAATCGCAGACATTTTCAGAATAAAAACATTGGAAAGATGAGGAAAGAATGGCGTCGTTATTTATTCCTGCCGGTGCTTCGGGTTTTATTCATTTTCATTTAAAATATTTATTCATTTATAATTCGTGAATACTAATACCCGGACGAACACACCTTCGCTCTTCATCTCATCTCATGTTCCTTGTCCCCAGATCACACAGCGTCAAGTTTGGTGACCGCTTCTTCTACGTCAATTGTGCCAAAACATGGAACGCACTCCCCGTTCACATTCAAAAAGCCGCTACACCTGTCATTTTTAATGCCAATCAAAAGACTCATTTTTTTTTAATCAATGTTATTCTTAATTAAATTAGACTATTTTATTATGATCATTAATTGTTCTTCATATTCTCATTTATTTATTTATTTTTTAATCGTCTTCGTCGTTTATTCTCACTATTTCATTTTATTGTAATCGATTGTGTTTGTGCTAAAGTGCGTTGCAGTGCCTTGGCATCCTAGGACTTGGATAAAAAAGGCACTTAAAATATTTGCGGAATTGAATTAAATTGAATTGAATTAATTCAATACATTACTTTCCGACGAAGATAAAGTCACTAATGAAATTATTATTATTATTATTATTATTATTATTATTATTAACACTACATTTGTTACATTATATTATATTTTTGGAATATTATAATGATATTAATTTTTCTAGTATATATTGACAATGTATTATAATAATGATCCCTCGACTTCCTTATTATTGAGTATATTATTATTAATGAGAAATAATAATATTGTTATTATTAATATTAAATAATAATTATATATATATAATAATAAATATTATTAAATAATAATAATAAATCACGATCGAATTCTGCCATTTTTGGCTTCAAAGTGAGATGAAGGAAAGGGCATGGATTGTTTTATTGTTTCGACAGCAACAACAACAACAGCAACAATAACAAAAATATTGGCTGCATGTGATGCTAGGACGCTGTTTCTCCGGTAAATCACAGACATTCCAAATGTCGTCTTTTGATTTATGAACCACTCGTCCTGAACAAACATTTTCTCCCTTAACTTTTACGGTCAGTGTCAGCTGCCAAAGACTCTAAATATTCTTTGTTTATTTCAAGAATATAAAGCAATTAATTACTCTCATTTCAAAGCAAAACGTCTCGGGCCTAAGCACAAAAACATAGCGCTCCGAAAATTCATTCAAATACTGATTCTCGATAATCATTTATATTTGTAAAACAGATGAAGCGAGTGGTAACATAATGTTAACTTTTCATTCATCGATCTTGCACGTCATCTTAAACTAGGACCTTGAGCACAGAGAAGGCCAATATTACTAATGGATTTTCTTAAAGAGAATAATGTTTACCTTTTTTTAGTCTGAGAGACTGTGTTTTGTCCGCTGGGATGTCTAGGATGAATGGATAGTGGATGGATGAAGGGGAAATAAAATTACGAATCGACGGATTGATGGGTGGACGAGAAAGGATATCTTGAAAAGATTTTGATGAATAGTCTATTTTTTTTTTTTATAGTATTTAAAAAATTCTGAATGATTGTCAACCCACAATAAAACAAGTTTCGCCAAAAATAATAAAATCAAACGCCTGCCAATATGAAAAACCTTGCACTGTGTCCACATACGCAGTAACAATTATGAAATCGATTGCCAGCCAGTTGATTTGAAGCTGGGGCTTAAAATAAGATTAACTCGCATTTAGCGAAGATAAAAACTCGCCCCACTAGTGAAAACTACGTTTCAAAACGCATCCACATTTCACGGTCTCGCTCTCAAGGGTGCGGGGGTTGCGATTTTTGGGCGTGCGAATGAGACTCATTTCCCGTCGCGCAAGAGTGACCGTACTTTTCGATTGAAACGAAAACTGTCTTCCAAGGATTGTTCGACGTCTTGGATCTCAATCATAATTCGCTGGTCTCCAATGAAGAACCTGAAGAATATAATTTTTTTGACAATTTGTATTGGAGTTGAGAGGAAATTTAAAAATTATTTCAAATTTGCCAAATCTCACCTCAAACGTAGTAAGGAATTTGTTCGATTCTTCAAGTTTGATTTCAAAACTAACAATTTAAGTTTAGGTCCTCAAATGTCCTTACTTCGAGCGTTAATTTTTTAAGCAAGTGGGAACTGCATCCCGGCCGTGAAAAGGTTTTTTTATCTAAAGCCACCAGGAGAGCAGTTGTTGTTGTAGTTATGGAGATTATGGACGAAGATTTCGATTCAGTTCGGCGACGTGCTATCAACCAATTATCCGGACTCTGTTTTGAGAGAAGACTTTCAAAACCATAAACGTGCACCTATCTATGTGCACCTATAAGTATCTCCACGTTAGCCTTGAGGCATTCAGCAATTCTTCAATTATAAAAAATCTCAGCAGACTTATCGGTAAAATTAATGTCTTGCATTTATTTTCTAAGAGGTTTTGTTTAATTGGCAACTTTTTGCCTTAAAATCAGATAAATTTGATAATCCACTGATAATTCTATTAAATGATGATTATTTTATTTATCTCTAACTTCAGTTTGAAACACTTATTAAGTCAATAATTTTACCTTATAATCAATAACAATAATTGATTTATTTCTGCCATGAACTACGAAAATTGATCGGAATCCTTCCTCCATCTGGAAAATATGGCGGTTGCTATACAACTTATGTCGCCAAGTATCTCAAACGTAACAACTAATGATGAATTTTTACCTATTTGTAAAATATTGAGGGGGCTAGAGTCGAGTATTTGTCAACAATACCCGAGAAAAATATCAGACGCTTTTTAATAAGAAATGTGGTCAAATAAATAAGGCCAGTTTACCTGATATGCGGTCATCATTCATTAACAATTAAATCCCCACAATTGTTCAACTCAATTTCCTCGAATCAATGTCCGAATGTCATCAGTTTCTCTTCTAAAACGTCCTTGTAAATAGTATCATCATACTTATCAACGAACAAAGCGTCTGAGAAACTCTTAACAGTCGGGCAGCCTCTTCGCAGACCCCAGAAACAATATTGATTTTAAGATCCTTTTTTAAGAGATCCAACAAGATTTTCAATCGGCTATTGATAACACCCCGAGTTTCACATGTTTTGCTTCACTGCTCTAAAACTAATTACAAAGAGACTGATGACCAATATCAAGACAACTCCAAAGCGCCAATCATTCTCAGGCATCCTAGCCACTAATGGGGTAGCCAAAATCACCAAGTTTTATGAAAGGTGTAATGTATCTCGATAAAAAAAACCTCATACCAAATTCAAAACCTAGTCCATGACCAGCTTCAAATACGCATAATTCAAGTTCTCCTTCCCTTCCAATTTAATATAATAAATATACTTATTATAAATATAATTATTATCGGAAAATGAAAGTCATTTATTCCAAAAGACAAAACAAAACGAATTAAACCTACAGTTTTCTGCTAAACAACTTCTGACTGGACAAAAAAAATAACACAAAATGATTATGAAAGCCTGACTGTTTCCATATTGTTGGATCCCTAGATCCAATAAATTGAATAATATTTAAAATTATATTGCCGATTAATTATTTTAATAATTAATTAAATTTAGTGGCAATATAATTTGAGAATTAAATTGGTGCTATTCAGACTCTTTGGTTATGTACCTTTGACAAATGGATTTATATCGGAAAGTAGAGCGAGAGTAATAGAAACAGCAGATTTCAAGACTTAATCAATTAAGCATTTTACATCTTCCAAGCCATCTGACAACGTTCAATAAACCTGACCTTCTATAATTAGTTTGAGGACCCCGGGTTATTACATTGGTGTCAGGAGTGGGATTTAGAGTTAAAGGGTATCCAAAAGTAACTAAAGTAGAAGCTTGTTTAGTTGAAAAGTGAACGATGCCGAAGTACTTGGATGAATTGTACGTGCCTCGATTGAGACAAGAATTGAGAGAGCGTGGCCTGGATTGGAAAGGCACGAAAGCTGAGATACGAGAGCGACTTGGGGCATGGCTGACAGAGAATGGCCATGACCCAGAGGAATACGAATTCGAGAATCCATCCCATAAAAAGATGGATGAATTTCTTGATTTTATGAAAAAGTCCGTAGATGAGATGAGGGAATGTATTAGGAGTATTAGGGGTGATTTGAAAAACAGAACGGTTCCGTGTCAGAATGCCTCTTTGGTTTCTGATGGAAACTCTACTGAGAAGAGTTCTGATGTTCCAAGTACCGTTTCTGGCAGCATTGGGATGGAGTCATTAGAAGGCACATCCAACCACAGTGCGTACGTGTCTCCAGAAACTCTGTGCGTGATGGCAGACTTAGAGAACTCGACGTTGGAGCCCATAGAGTTACCAGATCAGGTCGAGTCGTCAGCAGGGCCCAGAGAGCTCACGGAGGTTTTAGTGGAGCAAGTGGAACTTTCGGAGGAGCCTATGGGATTGCCGGTGGATCATGTGGAGTTGTTGGTGCAGCCCGAGGAGTTACTGATGAGTCTCGTGGGGTTGCCGGTGGAGCGCACGGATTTGATGGTGGAACAAGTAGAGTCTACAGAACAGCCCATGGATTTACCAGCGGATGTTTCGGCTCCATTGGAAATAACAGAAGGGAGCGCTCGGGATTTCAGGAGAGTGCCTAGCATGGAAAGTGGAGCAGGTGATCCTGAGGAGAGTCTGGGATCTGGCGACATCGTGGAGCAGGAGAGTGTGCATAGAAATGGCGATGTTCCGCGGCTGAAACTTGCGGGACGCAGAAGTAAAAGGGAGGAGACAGAAATCCCAGAAGATGACAAAGCAAATGGATCTGGGATTTGCAGCCATGAGATTGTTGGAAGATCGGATCCTATTCCGAGAGTAAAAATGAAAATGGGAATAGATGTCTGTTCGGGACGAACAGATTTAAGGAGGGGGCAGTGTTGGATCCCTAGATCCAATAAATTGAATAATATTTAAAATTATATTGCCGATTAATTATTTTAATAATTAATTAAATTTAGTGGCAATATAATTTGAGAATTAAATTGGTGCTATTCAGACTCTTTGGTTATGTACCTTTGACAAATGGATTTATATCGGAAAGTAGAGCGAGAGTAATAGAAACAGCAGATTTCAAGACTTAATCAATTAAGCATTTTACATCTTCCAAGCCATCTGACAACGTTCAATAAACCTGACCTTCTATAATTAGTTTGAGGACCCCGGGTTATTACAATATAATTGTAATGGCCAACACAAATGGAGATCATTCAATCACATGTTCAGAACTGATGTTGCCAAAATTTGGTGTTGAATAGAAGAAAAAGTAAAAGAAAAACCATGATATGTATGAGAGAGACGTATGGGTGGATGGACGGAGAGATGTATGGTTGATTTGCACTTTGAAAACTTGAAAAGTGAGTAAAATGAGCCAAAGTTATGTAGGTTTTATAATATGGAATGCAGATTTGAGAGTTCAAAAATATTTCAGGATAGATTCAGAAACAAATAAAGTTAATACCTCATGATTTGTAAAAAAAAAATAACAACAGATTCACAGGTGGGTCTAAAGTAAACAATTCAGATTCTGCACAACCGGCAGTCAGATGTATTTGAACTGAGCATTTTCAGAATATATCGCAATAAATGAAAATGATAATCAAAGGTCTAATCCTATCCAAAATAAAGATTGTAAGTTTAAATGAAGAAATATAATTTAAAAAAAATATAAACAAAGCTGAGAAATCTTAATTAGCCTAACCAGATAATCTAATAATAATTAAATAATTAATTAAGGTCTAATCCATCTTGAGTTTGTGGGACTTATTGGAACCTTCAGCCTTTTTGGGCCAGTGACCTTTGAGAATGGCTGTAATTCACAAAACACTTGAAAACAATAAGTTAAACACATGAGAATAAGGTTAAGCTTTTATCCCCTAAATGTGATCATTGTCATTACTCTCAGGGAGAACATCCCCTTGGAATATCCTCTTTTCTTTCGTTGATATTTGCATTTTTCTAAATAAATATACATAATCAAGGAAATAAAAAAGGCATTGCTATGCTCCATCACTTACATGGCAAGAAATATACTATAAATGGAACCAGTACTCTCTCATTAGAGAATTTTATGCCACAGCACTCAATGATTATCATTTTCAATACCACTATAACTATAATTAGTTAATATATATATATATATAACATAATTATATAATTATAGTTAAACAAAAACCTAAAGCCGGCAATATCAGCAACTCACCACCAATGCCACCATAGCCCACAAATTCACGACCTCTCGATGTAGACGTTGTCACAATGCGAAGTTCACAAGAGCCCAGTGAATGAATCCAGTGGATGATGCAGGTACGATCCCTCAGTCTCAGGTTGTTGACATTCTGAAAAGATAATTTCAATGTTATCAAAACTTCCATGCTATCCATTATTATATTATATTAATTAATCACATCTGGATCTTCAGCGGGAAAATCTTCTTCGGGTTGCAAGAAGTAAACTTTTTCTGCTTCAAATAGAGATAAAAATACATGAAATAGCCATACAAAAGCATTATAACGTCAGTCCAATCAGTAAAACAAATCATAGTTAGATTCCAATGCGATGGATGACAATTCAAAATGACCAACACCCAATTCAATTTACCATTTTGTTGGTCAAGAAAGACACATCTGTCCATCTTGAATGATTCCCAGACTAAAACCGTATCCACCGAATTGTAATTCAGTTCTTTGAGAGTCAATTCAAGACCCATCGTTGCTGTCCAATTAGACTGGGCATCCTTAAATTCGTCTAATAGATATACAACTTCAAATTATTCAATAAGAATACTTTGCAAGAGTATTTGACTCATAATGAATTAGTTAGTTATATATAATATATATTATTAGTATTATAAATTATAGAAAGTTATTTACAAACATCAGGAATGGATTCTTTCAAGGGTGTAGATTTTAAATGTCACAAAATTATCATCTAATAAAAATATGCAAATTTCACCTATTAACCGAATCTCTTCAGTAATATCCAACCCATATCTTTGAGGAATTGTGAAGAAATCTTCCCACGTGGAGTCATCCACGCTGTCAATCTTTCTAGTTACAAGAGGCTTTGCTTCATCAGGCTGCAACGGAATCAACAAACATCCAAAAGCAACTCTAGAAGGAACAACAACATTTCATTCTTTACCAGGAACTGAGAAATGTTTTCCGGACTGGATGCCCAGGAACAGCCCCTTATGCGCTTCAGTGGACATTTCTTTGTATATGGCAAGAGTCGTCATTCTCTTACACATGGCTGTAATGTCTTCAGCTAATTAAACAAATTAAAATATATATTTCAGAGATTGATATCATCTTCTTAGACTAACTGCTTGTCTCCAATTTTTAACTTATTAACCAAGCAATATAACTCAATTGTTTATAATTATGAAAAGTCTCACAAACCATATCTAATTATCAAATCACAAAATTCCTTAGTTCGTGCAATTCATTAGCATTGAAGAAAATCCAAATAAAATTGTGATTACTTTCTTCGTAATAGTCCTCGCACTTCAAACACCCGGAATCTCTTACAACATAAGAGATGATTCTCCACTTTCCAATCAGTATTACAATATATTGTGATGGCTTCTTAACCAACTGAGCCTTCAGCTTTTAAATTTAAAAACCAAGTCAGCAACTTGATGCTAATTAATACAACTTCATAACTATTTGTTAAATGGTTAGGCAATTAAAATGCCTCAAAATTTGAAATTCCCAGTAAATTACTTACCAGTAAATCAATGGCAGATCCTAAATATACTGAGACTTTATCTGACACAACGTCATTGAGAGGCTCTATTAAAATGAGTTCATCATCAGCCTCATAATCTGTTTGTTTCTTGTAGAAAACTAGTAATCCTCCACCTTGAAAACGCAGCATTTCATAAGGCTAAACAAAATAAACTAAAAGCAAATGAATTTGAAAATCTAACTCGGAATTGGGGGCCTGGTTTGCAGCAGACGCTTCAAAATAAATGTCAGGTAGTTTTGGATTTTTCCATTAGCATCGTCAATACATGACGAAATTTCCCTTTCTATACTTTGCCAAGTAGATTCCGACCCGATGGTAAGTGACAAATATTTTCTTATAGACCTTAAACAATAAAAACTTTAGTGATAATATGAAGTTCTTAATCGATATGCATACGAAATACTACTTTATTAGAGGAAGTTTCAACTTCACAGCGTAAGACCTAAAATCCATATTAAATGCAAAACCTCTTTACGTACGGTCGTAATGTTTTTTTTTTGTTCAGAACAGACTGCCGCCAAAAGAAATATACATATCCAAGGCGCCTTTATTTTACAATTATTTGGTTAAATAAAAAATATCCCTATATGTATCCCCTAATTCGTAAATTCGTTTCATTTCATGACAGCGTAAAATATGTGAGTAAAATTTAGTAGAACGTGAGAAATTCAATTAAATTTTATGAAAAGTAAAATTATTTTTTGTGATTGGGTATAGAAAGAAATGAGGCAGATTTTACTAAATCAGTAATTACCATTTCCTAGAGCGACCACACCACTATTTTCAACATAAATAAAAAATAATTTATGAGTTCGCATATTAGTTTAAGAAAATGAGGATTAAAATCATTAAGTTCAATATGAGAAATCATCAATGAAATAATGCGACTGAAAAATGGAACTGAAGCGGTTGAGTCAGACTGATTTTGTAGGTTTATTAGAGACAAGGTGACCGATAAACCGATGCAACTCCTCTCCCTAGTATCTCTCCAAGGATTAAAGAAAACAGCTTTATGTACACTACAGTAGCCCCCCTTTCGAGTCATTTGAGACGGAACGAGGAGATGACCTCTGAGAGTAACTAATGTAGCCTGGGTTAGTGCGGAATTGCGCAAGTTGCCCTGCTCTCACGCGAAGGGGTTCAGTGTTCTCGGGTGAAGGCGTGGCCTTGTTGAGTGTCTGCAATGGCTTCGTTGTTGACTCAGGGTCTCTGATGGCAGGGTTGAGAGTTTGATGAGCTCCCTTGACGGTCAAGCTGTCAGGCAATTAAATCTTGACTATGTTTCCCTTCATGTCCAAAACCTTAAAAGAGCCCTTTTTAAAGGGCTTCTAATGGCTGCCTGACGCGGTCGATCAGAAGACAGACATAGTGGCCAGGCCGCAATAGAGCAATGTGGGGCGGAATTTTCGGCCTTGGGGAAAGAGTCGTGAAATCCAATTGGCGCATGTTACCGCGTAAGTGTTTGATGGCCTCCATTTGCTCTTTGGTGGAAGGGTTTGTCTGATGGAAGAATACGTGGGGCGTAAGAATAAGGTAAATAGGGAATAACTGTGTTCAGTCTTAGAGTCCTCGGCGCCAAACAAATCACTAACAAAAACCGTCTCACAAGATTGTGAGATGAAAACGTTCAATCATTACATTAGATTGGGAGTTAGGTAAGCATCAGTACGCAGATGGTGAGAACTAATGGAGTGAGGTAGGAAAAGACTGCTTTCGAAATGTCGGCATGATATGTGGTGAAACACAATGTTGTGCCAAACTTGCTAATCCAATGGGTTAGGAAAACCTCGTCTATGCATTTGCAATAAATGATTGATGGGGGATATCTGGGCGCATCCAAACTATCGAGTTGCTGTCAATGAACGTCACAACATATAGTGCCTTAGAGGTGAATACTCATCCAAGTGTTTTTGAGGTTTGAAGGATCCAACAATGTCCTTGTGAACAGACTGGAATCGATCACTGATCGGGTACTTAGGTTGTTGTGGATTGTTCTTGTTGTGACGAATGACTTTGGTTTTCTGACAGTTCAACCAGTTGTTTATCCATTGTTTGATATCCCCTTTCATTTTAGTCTCAAAATAACATGCAGCAATCGACGTTATAGAACCTTTAATGCCTGGGTGTGCTAATAAAGGAGTTTGAAAACTGATTGCCAGTGGGCCCTTAAGAAAAAGTGGATGGAGGTAGCAGGAAGTGTTCTCACACAATATCGTCAGCTCTGGAGATAATTGGTATGTGGTGAGTGCTCTCTTACTTTTGAGCGGATTATCAATTTTCCATTTGACGATCCTGGCAAGGTCTGGGCAATCCAGATGTAAGGAATTACCCGCTCTTGAAACCGTGTCTAATCTATATTTTCAGCCGATCCGTGACAGAAATGATAAACGTTGTCGTCGCTGCTGAGTGTGTATCTTTTGATCCCTGTTGGATTGAAAGGCTTGACGCAAGAGTTTATGATTTTTGAATGGGTGGACAACCCTGCCTCCAGCAATGTGTTTGAAATTTAGGATGGTTGAGTATACCGCCAGCAGTTTTCTAACAAAAGCCGAATACGTTAATTGTTATTTAAACAATCTTTTTGAATAAAAACCATCCGGTTGGGGTTTACCCAAAACGACTTGCACCTATGTCAAATGATGGTACATCAGTAACCAGGTGATACTGTTACTGATGTTGCTGACTTAATGAAGGTTTAATGTACTGAACCTCTCTGCTTTGGTGAACTTCTCACGTCAATTGGTGGTTGCGTTGATTTGTCGTGCCTAGGTATAGAAGGGTTATAGATATTTGAGCAAATTGTGGTATGAACAGTCGGGATCAACCTTTGGGAAATTTAGATATAATTTTGGATGCTAAAACGCGTGCGAGTGAATTCGAATAAGCCTGACTGCCACTGCCGTTTTTGAAATGTCAGAAGGATGAATCAGGATGTTGTACTAAGTCTTTACCGAATGAAGTTTGCTGAAGACGATGGGCAACTTTTTATTAAGAGGTTGGCATTGACCGGTTCACAACTACGGCCTCGAGCAGGTCGTAATCTAGTTGAAGGTTGAAGGGAGTGGTTTTACAGCGATCTCTGAGGTCTCCATGTCAGAGTGATGAACAGCTTCGCTGTAAGCAATGTCGGATTCAGCGGTGACGCGATTGAGTCAGACTGATTTTTTATATTTACTCGAAACAAGATGGCCGACTTACAAGAACAACTCTCCCTACTATCTCTCCAAAGATAATCAAATAATAATTTTATGAATAATTCAGATTTATCTCATCGGGGAGTGGACAAAGCTTCATAATTGCATTGCATTTATAATTGCGTGATCATTAAAGAGCTATCACGTTTCTTTGATACCATCAAATATTTAAACTATAACTTTTAAAATTCAGCTGCTCAATTAAAAACAGTGGTTTATTATGTATGCTTTAGTCGGCTTAAAACAATATAAATTATAATTAAGTTAAGTTACCGACTAACTACTGCAATAATTAATACAATAGATCTACATACTTTGAAGAAATCTCGGAATAAAACCTTTTTCCTGAACAGGCAAACTGTTTGATTTTGAAATAGTATTTGATATAATCAGAAATTTTCCCCCGGATCACGTCTGAAAAAGATTGTAAATAGTTTACAACGTTAATAGTTAATAGTTTAATCTCGTTCTCTAAGTTCTTCGATTCCCTCTGTTTTCCAATTCCTATTATTATTATTATTATTATTATTATTTTTTTTTTTCCTTTATTTTCTCGGCCAAAAAAATCATCCAACAGCAAACGCGATCATCAAACACCTCAACTAACATCCACTGTCCCCCATCCGGGCCCGAGATCACCCCGGGACATATTGCAACCGCATTCCCCAGCGCCAACAACACCGCGCTATAAACAAGCGACATCAACCAAAATCAATCACTATAGTCCAATTCGCCGGCGCCAACGTTTATGAGTTCTGCGCTTATGGAATTTCCACATAAGGTAGGTGTCCAGCAAAACCGATGTTGCCAGGTACATCATGCCGTTTCTGGACAGACCGATGCCCCGCCATGACGAGTAAGATCTGGAAGATATCACTCCTCTGAAGTTGCATACAAAGGCGGTTACTATGATCTTCGGAGAGAGAGCACCCCCAGGGTTATTGTTAGACATCCAGATGTGGATGTCTTTGGAGTTATATTTTCCTGTCTTGGATGAGTGGACCTCGTCCAGTGAGGCGGTATCAGAGACAATGGTGACGTCGCATACGATTGAATCGTCCTTACTCCATGCGACTAGATCAGGGACTCTGATGCCTTCCTCAACACGTATCCTCGGCTCGATTTTGGTGAAGTACCCTTTCTCGGCCAACTTCGTTTCCAGCCGATGGAATATTATTATTATTATTATTATTATTATTATTATTATTATTATTATTATTATTATTATTATTATTATTATTATTATTATTATTATTATTACTATCACTATTAATTTGATTTTGTATTGATTTAAGGACTCACCTTAATAATAGTAATAATAATAATAATAATATGAATATGAATAATTTATTCAATAATATTTTTAATTTTTAATTAATTAACTTAATTTTTAAACTCATAACAAACGCTTCTCGGGTATCTTAAACATGCAATCGATGTCAACCTTTGATTGACGTGCTTCACAAAGACTCAGGTGAGTCCTTAAATCAATATAAAATCTCTTCGCTGCAAAATAGAAAGAAATAAAAACTGTCACGGAATCGTATTTGATCGTCTTTTCGTAGCACATTCGTATTTTTCTTAAAAATTCTGTTAAATCGTCAAAAAGTTTTGCTTTTTCAAATTCATGTCTTCAACGGAAAATCAAACCGATGAAAAATCATCAATTGTTGGAGAGAAAGGTCTTGGATATTGATTCATTTTGTTGTGATAATGAGTTTTAATTTATTAATGCGAACTGTTGAAATAAGAGGTCAGGAGGCAAATGGTCTTGCCAGTTAATAATTGATTAACTAATTGATTTTCTAACGATTACTAATTATAAACTTTTTAGCATTTATCATGGTATAAATATTAACTGGGTCACAAATTTACAAGCACCGCATGCTATTGGAATAAAATAATGACGTACTTATTTAGTATTATTTGCAAGGAGCTTTTAGATGTAATATTGGCTGTCAATAGATGCTAATGATTACTAGTATTTAAAAATGGTTACTAATGCATAATAATGGTTATAAATATTTGATAATAATTACTGACGTTTAATAATTAAAATATAATACTGGTTATTATCCTAAATATTATAAATCCTAAATATCATAAATCCTATGTATATAATGATATTTGTTGTGATATCCATGATTTTCGTAATACAAATAACAAATAAACTAGAAATATAAATGATGAATGTAAATTTATAATATCATTTATAATGATGTTAGCAACAAGCAATCAAGATAAAGAAGTTCCATGGGGTTATGCGGTCCTTCTCATGTTGAATGCACTCATTGGAATGGCATCTCTCAATCTTCCTTTTGTTTACCACAAAAGCGGTGGAATCGCTGTCGCCTTGGGTCTCCAAGTGGTTAATAAATAATTAGCGACGATGAATAATAACGTATGAAAATATTAATTGTAATAAACAATTATAAAAGATATGTTAAGTAATTGTTCTTAAATTCTATTTTTTCTCCCTTACAGTTGATATGTCCGTTGATAATAACTTCGTTCGTCGTCATGGTGACTTGTGCCCAAATGAAGAACTGTACCTCCTACCAGGAGGTAATAGAACGATGGATTGGTGCCAAGTTTGCAGTGGCTGCAAACGTCTTCATCTTCCTCGTCTTGTACGGTTTGTCCATTTCCTTCTTCATAGTCGTCATGGACCAGTGGCAGAAAGGCGAGTCCTTTTTAATAGTTGTCAACAATAATTGATTGATGATGTATCGATGCACTTTAATGCCTGCAATACATATGCATAGGAATGTATATATTATATTAACTATAAATTAAATATTTTAATATAGATATATATTTTAAATATCTAGTTCATAATTTTCAATTTTCCATTCATTCCATTTTAAACTATTTTATTCCGTATTGGGATCCTAAATTTAACTTATATTTATGCAAGTTCTTATATGCACTATATTTATATATTTGTGTAGGAATTGGAAAATATGGGCTTTGTTAAAAATTCTGGGATAAATAATAAACATCAAGTATTTAAATTGAAATTGATTGGAAAGAACTCATAACTTGTTACGGATTTGATTCTCTAGTTGAACAATCACTTCAATCAGACGAAGAAAATCAATCCTTGCCATGGTACTTGGACAAAAGATTTCTTGGAGTCAGCAGTTCTTTGGTTCTTGTTCTTCCTTTCTGTTTCTACAGGAAGATTGATTCATTGAAACACATTAGGTTGTCGGCAAATTACCATAGTAACATTACAACAATTATTAATTATAATTATAATTACATTTCTATTTTCATTGGTGATGCATTAGTAATTGTAATGAATAATACTACCAAATTAAAATTACAGTCAAGCATTATTATTGCAATAAAACTTCCAAATTTTCAATGACCTCTTATCAAATGGAAGTTCATTAGGTACATTGGCGTACGTGTACATCGTTATCTTGGTTGTTGTTAAATACTTCACTGGGATCGATGCGGCAAAAACAGGAAGCATCAGAACGAAGTGATTTATTTTATTGATAAATTTTTGATAAATAAAAAAAAAAAGTTTACTAAGTATATTTTTAAATTGATAATAAATAATTAAGCATTTATTTATAATTTATTTATAATTTATTATAATTTATGATATAATTGAAAATAATTACCTCGATTAACCTCGACGATGTAATTAATAACAGATTAAAGAAAGTATAAAATTTCAGACCAGAACATTCCTACGATCCAATCCTTGTTATTCCAAACGTGATTATCTGTTATCAGGTTTTGCAATTTGCTTTTAGAAAAATGGGTTTCCATAATTTAACTATTATTATTATTATTATTATTATTAATATCTATCGATCAATGAGAAAATGAATATTATTAAATATTAGATTAATTAAATATTAGATTAAAATAGTTATTAAATAGTGGATTATTTAAATATAATTTAGATAAAAGCAGAAAACAAGTTAAAAATAAAATAATCTATGAACAGGGCACGTTGCAAATAGTCCTGTTGTACGGAGGAAGAGAATGTAAAGGCAGGAATCACTTGAAAACAACTTTCACCTCGATTTTCTTCTGCGCCACTTTCTACAATTTGATGTCCATTTTCGGATTCCTCAGCTTTGGATCGTGCATTAGTGTCGGTTCTTTATTATTCACAAATTATTTATTGTTTAATATAATTTTGACGATTTAATTTTCAATTCAAACAATTTAATGCAACATTATCGTTGAGAAATTAATTTAATTTGGTAAAAACGTTTGACAGTTTAATGAGACGTAATTTAATGAATTATTTTAATATTTTTATTAATTTAATAATTTCATTAAAATATCCATAATTAAATATTTCATAATTTCATTCCAGGCAGACATCTTATTGTCGTACAAACCTGTCCCGGAAGTGATTGTTGGAATAGTTGCTGTGGTTGTTAAAATTCTCTTCACCTTTCCAATAATTGCAGTGATGTTGAGGTGAGAATTGTACAATTTCAACAAAAAAGTTTCATGTAATAATAACAATAATAATAACAGTTCTTAAAATGGCGACTGTCTTAATTAATTAAGTAACCATACAATATATTATTATTATTATTATTATTATTATTAATGTATTAGTATGAAATTAAATGCTAATATATATTATATTAATATTATGAGTAAAATTAAAATGAAAATCATTAATTTAATAACCAATATCGATATATATAGCTCTGCCTTTTCCCAAATGTTGGCCACTGCAAATTGTTCTCTGTCCACCATCAATTATAATTACTATTATTATTATTATTATTATTATTATTATTATTATTACACATTACATATTATACTTAAAAATTATACTTACAGAAGTGTATTACAAACGATTTTGGAGAAAGTGATGAGAAAGGGAGAAGAGCTGACAGAAGCGGACGAGTCGAAGTTCAGAATCCTGGCGACCATAGTTTGGTTCTTTTCCTCGTTGATGATTTCAATTGTGGTGCCCGACGTCGACAAGATGTGTTCGATTGTTGGCAGTTTTGCTTCCGTCTTGAGTTTGGCTCTCCCAGGTTTGTTGTTTTTGTTGCTGCTGTTGTTGTTGATGCTGCCTAGTGGTTTTGGAGAATACGTTAAATCCATATAATTATATTTTTACGTTTATTATTGCCCTGTTGATGTATTATTTTGAAGGTATACATTTTAAATCACCATCTATGACTTTATTAATACGATATTTAATAATAATGTCAATAATAATAAACTTGCGATAATTAAAATTAAAACATTAAATCGTAATTTCTTGTTTGACATATTAAATTATTTTTTTTCAAAGGGTTGTGCATGATAAAACTAGCCGGATTGTCGTCTAAGATGAAAAAGACTTTAGGAATAATTTTAGGCGTCATCTTCGTCACATTTGGTGTCTTTGTGTCCTTGTTGACCTTTGTGGAAAGGATCATTATCATCACCAGCTCAAAAAAGGAAATGCAATGTACATAAAGGAAGAAAGATACCGAAGATGTTCAAAATCTTAAATCTTAAAATCATGAAAATGTAATTTGAGAAATTTATTTGCAAAAAGTTTGCCTTGAAAACGATTTTTTGTTGATTTCTTTTCGAAGTTAATTTTTTTTTTAAATTCATTTTTTAAGCTGAAAAACTCACTTTTTTAAAAATTTCCACAGAATTACATATAAATGTCAAAATATCATCATCATCAGCGTTTTGTCGTTACAAAATTGTCCAGTACAGAAAGGTTAACACACCAATGCCGTTACTACATTAATAGTCATCGTCATCATTATCATCGCCACCATAATATCACCCACAAACACGTTAACATCACAACAACAACATTGTCAAAACGATCAACTGCCAGTTGGCGCCAAATAGGAATCGAAATCACATATGATGCATAAGAGCAACGGTATAGGACAGTCTTAAGAATATCAGGTCGAGGAAGATAACAGGAAGAGGTGTTTTTGATTGATTTTATAAAAATTATTATTAATAAAATTTATAAGGCAAGACAATCAACGTCGCCACTCGCTGCGCTAGCCAAATATTTTGTTCGGCAATCTTGTATCCCTTGGAATATTTTAATATTCACACTACATAATTATATTTATATAAAAATTATAAACATATAAAATAGAACAATTTGTTTTACCATTCAACGTTGTTGATGATAATTTGTTTATATATAACTTTTGATCAAATTAATTGTTGCATTAAATCGAAAAGGTTAGGTTTGTAATTTGTCATATTTTGTCGCTAGGTGGCTTATGTTGGAAACGCAATCACATCATTTTAGCGATACCTATGATAACATCAACATTGGATGCATTTTAAATTGGCCCCAACACGTGTTCTTGAAACACCTCTCCCAATGTTCAAGTTAATCCTTAAACACTTAAGACTTAACAATTAAGAGAAATTTGAATAATTTTTAAAAAATAAATAAACAATAAATTAGATGTCATCGTCATCACCACCACACTCATAATTTTTTTCAAATATTTTGATTATATTTTGTTAAATATTTAAAAAAAATTAATTCACTTGCTAAGAGGAGAAACAAAAACATCGTCACTAGAGTAAAATTTCGCAATCGTTCGGTAGAGGGTTTGTTTTTGAAGCGCGTCACATTGATTTAACATTAGCCAGGTTGGCAAATTTATTGATGACGATGTCGGTGAAGATGTTGATGACGATGATGATAATATAGATTATCATTGACTTTGACGGAATTTCAAGACGTATCAGTTTGAAACACCTTTTTAATGATCCAGGTAAACAGGAAATAATTAAATTTAAAACTTCTCGATTTTTGGGACCCCGATGGAAACTTCGATCGTCCCTGTCCGTGTCGTTGTTGCTGTTTTTACTGTTGGTGGTATTAATGCTACGGTTACTGCCAATTTGGTGGTTACTGTTAGTTTTAATAAAATTATTTGTCCACCCAGCGGGATGTAAATCCCTTCTGGCCTACTGGTGTTACAACATTGTTCATATGCTTTTTTTCATTGAATAAAGAATGTGTTTCATTATATTTAATAAATATCTCTTTAAAATAATTGCGATTATATACATACCAAGCTATTCAATTGAACCAAATTTGAATATTTCAAATTTCAGACATGAATTCAATTCAATGAATATAAAAAAATACCACAATTGACTAAAAGAACATGTGGTCCAATCTCATTTTTTTTATAATTAGACGTTTGTAATTAATGTCATTGCTAATAATATTGCGGTTATGAATAATCTCTTACAATCTAACCGATATCGCTTCAAACTACAACTATAATAAACTATATAACAAAGCAAAAGCACAAAACTGCCATCATTTGGGCGTCTGCAAGACACATCTGGACGATGAACTGACTTGGAACAAATTTTTTGAATGGATTCCAACCGACTCCGTTACGATCCATTTGGATCTTTACTTCTTATTTCTTACTTGCTTGAATGTTACTGACTTGTTGATCTCTTTCTAAGCTCCCTTGCTGATGTAAAATATCAGTTCCAAATAACCTTCAAAATATTTATTGAATGAAATTAATAAAGATGAATAGTCCTGCCATCTATCGCATGACTTCGAACTATTTGTGTTTAGCTTTTTTCTGATTTTGCTCCATGTAGAGTCATTTGCATCAAAATCGGAAAAAGGTTAAGTTTAAAAATTTATGAAATAAATATTAATCTTTATTATTGTAGGTTGCGCTAAGCGACTCAAAGATCTCTTTCATGAAGGCTTTGGTGCAGATCCATTAAACCCATTGAATGCCGTAGTTTTGTTTTATTAATAAAACAGATTAAATTATAATTATCATGAGCGTCTGATTTGTTTAAAAATGGAAAATCAATGTGAACTCCTTCGAAGTGAAATTTAATGAAACCGATGAGAGTTGGTAACCGATGTTCGATATCGATGTTACACGTGGAAGGCAACTGAAGCTGCAATAATTTGATTTAGGCCAGTACTCATCATTATCAACATCGTCGTCGTTGTCGTCATCGTCGTCATCGCTGTCAAGTCGTCACCACCGCCATAATCATCATCATCATCATCATCGTACCAGATGACCAATTTTTAAATTCGAAAGTATTCCTTGAAGACATGAGAAAGACAATAGAATTAATTTGATAAACCTGAAATTATTCGACAAAACATTATTCAAATTGCATTCCATTTTAAAGACTCTAACATTGAAACCTTATCCAGGTTCACCAATAGAATATTTATTACAATATTATTATGGCAATTTTTCTAATCATTACGACCACCTTATTATGAACATCTTATGAATATTCATTAATAATAAATTATCATTACAATTATTTCTACTTTATTTATATTAATTACGATTGAATTAGTAATTTAAAGCAATTATAATGAACTCGTTACAAGTTATAATTGCTTGTTTATGCTAATAAATACAAGCACAGATGAATTGTAGGCTCATCAAGTTATGGAATTTGAATGGGAGTTATCTTGGAGATTATCCAATTGGAAAATAAACAGAATTTTAATTATTATTAATAATTACACTTGATATAATAATTATTATAAATTATAATAAATTATATTTCACCGGTACGTTATTGATCTTGAACTCGAAGGAAAGTTTTAATTGGAAACTTTGGAATCAATCATTTATCGATCGTGCACAGTATAAAAGGGAGTCAGAACAGACCGTTGGCAGTCGGTAACAAAAATTGCTTCTTGCGATTTCTTGTTACATTCGGGGTGAATTATTACATTATATATTATTTAATCTAATATACTAATTAAATTATTGTTTTTTTTTTATTTTCAGATGGAAAGACATCCGTTGTTCCTGTTCCTGTTGTCAGCGTTCGCGGCAACCAGTTTGGCCATCCATGCTGTTCCAACAAGCAACACGTACGTTGGAAGTGAATGTTGATGTCTGAGGTGTTGATATTTTTAAATGTTTAAATATTCTTTTCCAGGTCTTACGTCGTCGTCACAAGCGATGTTCTCGTACCCGGCTCCGAACTTCTGATTAACCTGAACCTGCTTGACCTCGTCCGATCTGACCCCACGGAAGAAGACAACAAGACACCTGAGGATGAATGCCTTCTCGATCTCAGTGTATCTGCTGACGACCATCTGTGGCATCGCTCTGTTTGGAAACTCGAGCTGGACAAGACTCCGAAAAGTAAATTATATTATGACTTGTTTTATAATATAACGTGAAGTTATAATTGACTCGAAATTTTACGTTGCAGGTTTTTCCAAAACTCTCAGAATCTTGGTAAGAAAGAAACATTAGAAATATTTTCAATTGCTTATAATAAAATTAAGTTTCATTAATAAAAAAGTTTCCATATGATCGACAGGTGTCGCCCGATGGATGGTCATTAGGAGACAAGACAGTCCTGAAGATAGAGTCGAAGTCATGCTTCAAGTTCTCCCGTTCAGTCAAAGTTCCAACTGCGTGGAAGGAGTTGCTGGTTTCACTGCGCACTGACAAAGTGAAATATCGCCCTGGAGATCTTGGTTAGCATTGAAATAATATTTACATAATTTATTAATATTGATGTTACTAATTATTTGTTAAATAATCCTCTTTTATATTTCAGTGTTGATTGAGTCACTCGTCCTCACTGAAGAGCTGCTACCGCACTGGAAGCCTGTAAACCTGTCCATCCACGTTCGTTTCGACTTAATTATCATAAAATATTCAAACGTGTAGTATAATAATAATTACCATTTGTTTTTCAGAACTCCAGAGATGTCGCGGTGATCAAATGGTTGAACGTCATCGCCGAAAATGGTTTGCATTTTTAATTTTTTTTCTGCAACTTATTTCTTCAGTTAACTCTAAAATTAATTTATATTTATTTTATTTTATATTCAGGTCTCATCAGGAAAGAATACTTGCTTCCACTTCTGGCTCAATCGGACGAATTCGTTCTCACCTTCGAGAGTCACGTAAGAACTCTTCATTACATTTAGCTGGATATTTAGTTGAATAATAATAATATGTCATTATTAATTTATTATAGTGGATTTACAGATAAAAATTTATATTTTTTTGTTTTCCAATTTAGAACCAAGTGATCAACCATACCTTCCACGTCGAACAACCCGCTGGACCTTACGGTAAGAAAATTATTTTATTTTCATTTCAATGAGTTCTAACTTCGACTTAATATTTTTCAGATCACGAAAGCTTCCTGGTTGACGTTAGATGTCCAAAGTACCACACTCTTCATTCGGGCGACGAGAGCAAAAGTCCAAGCCTAGAACTGAGTGTGCTGGCGAGGTAATTATTATTATTTTTTAATATTATACCATGTAGTCATATTAATTTATTTTACATTTTTTTCGTTGCTCAGCCATCAATCTGGTGCTCCGTTGAAAGGAAACGTCGAACTTCAATTTTCTCTTGTGAACTCGACGAAATCAGGATCACTGCCACGAGCTGGGGTTAAATTTGAATTTCTATTATTACTATATATTTTATTTTTTATTGAAATGCATCACAAGTTATTGACTGACAAGCGACATTGTTTTTGACAGCTCGATGCCGGTCTCAAGGTCTTCTCTCTGAAACTTGATGAAATCAAAAATATTCTCGGATTGAAAACTGAGGAAACTCTGGTGGGACACGAGGTCAGAGTTCAAGTTACGGTTGAGGAAGAGAGACCACTGCCTGGACAAGAAAAGGAAAAGGAGGAAGACGACGAAATGAAAGACCGAGAAATAAGTGGTGACGATGAAGATGAGAACGACAAGAAAAAGGACAGAAGCGATGGTGATAGCAAGAAGCAAAATGAAAAAAGCGAAGAAATGAAGGACAGAGAAAAGAAGGAGAGTGACAGAAGAACAAAGTCAACGGTTCCTGTCGTCACAGAAGTCTTTGTCAATTTTGTCGATCAATCTCACGTCCTGTTCTTCAGCGAGTTCACCCCTCAGTTCTTCAAACCTGGATTGTCGTACGTCGGGCAGGTTAAAGGATAAACTCTTAATGATTACACATTCAATTTTCTAACGGTATTATTAAATTTCAGGTTTTGTTGAAACCAGTCGAGAAAATACTTCCTGCGAGTTCAGAGGTAAAAGAGGTGTCAGTCAATGTCATTCACTACACTTCGAACTCAGGAATTCCTGGAGAAGAGAAATTCACTCTGAAACTGAATGCAAACTCACTCGGCGAGTTTTCACTCAGGGTTCCCAAGGAAACCATCAAACTTGAACTGGAGGTAATAACTTTTTAACTAGTACATTATCATAACTTCAAATTTCTAATATATGCCTACTTTTTACTCCAGGCACAATTTGAAGACAAAGATTCGGGCAAGGTCGTGAGAGCTCATGTGAAAGAAGTTCTGCCATTCGTCACCAAAAACGAAGAGGGACATCATGTGCAAGTCTTGACGGAACTGAAGCCTCCGAAAGTTGTTGTAAGTGAAAAATAAAATAAAACTATTTCGTTAAATTCATGCATTAGTGAGAATGTTAATTTATTGTAAATATTTTACCCTCAGGTCGGTGAAACACTGAAAGCCAATGTAGAGACAACGTTCCCGACCGATAAAGTTCTTTATCAGGTTGTCTGTCAATCGGGATTGGTTCTCTCAGGAAAGCTGGTCGCTCCATCTCCGTCAACAAAACACGATCTGTCTGTGCTACTTCCACAAAATGTCAGCCATCTTCTGTCAAATCCTCGGCTTGTTGTGGAAGTCGTCAGTCCCACCAATGAGATTCTTTCTGACAGTCTCAGAATTGTTGTCGAACAGAAGAGGAAACTATCTGTAAACATTACCTGTTTCATTAAGTTTAATTGGTTTTTCGTTGCAATTTAACATTCTCTTCATTACATTTAGCTGGAAGTGTCCGTGAAACCAGAAGTTGCCGAACCAGGAGATGTCGTTGAGTTGCTTGTGAGGGCAGAACCATTCACAAGAGTGTATCTAATGTCTTTTAACGACCTTCTCGCATTCGATCCAAAAGAGCAGGAAGCCCGTAAACAGATGGTTAGCTGAAAACTTATAAATTAACTTGTCATAGCGTATTAATTTAATATTTTTACCTTAAAGGCCCACCAGAGGATGCTGAGATATCTTCGCAACTTGAATACAACTGTGTTCTCGAGAACCGTTGACGGATTGGGAGAAATGTTCTCGACTATGCCCTCGTTGTCTCCTGATTCTCAAAGAGTGCACAATGTCAGTTGATGTCGTTTCGTTACGACATAATTTTGCATTAATCTAATATCAAAGAGAATGTTTATTTTACAGGAATCAGAAAGTCTCCTTCTTATTGATGGACTCCTGTTCATCGATCAAAGTACATTTATATTTGCATAGATTCTTGTTCTTGAGTAAATAATTAATTTATTTATTTATTTCAGGCAGACAATGGCCAATTCCTACCTCTACAAATGGAACTCTGGACGACCTTGAACCTTCGAGTTTCACCAACATCGAAGAATTTGATGCGAATTTTTGGAAGCTCAATGTCACCGTTGGGTATGTTCATTGCTTTATTAGGTTGCATGTGTAGCATTGTGAAACATTCATCGTTGACAACCTTTATCAGACCATCAGGTGAAGAGAAACTTCTCTTGGTTCTCCCCGTGGAAGCGCGACTTTACACTCTTTCTGCGTTTGGTCTCAGGCCTGGAAAGGGTCTTGTGGTTATTGATAAACCTCTGCAGGTATTACAATAGAAACAATATTATAAATACTGCAACATAACATTCTTCAATTTCTAGTCTTACTTACTCATGTTTTTCGTTTTACAGCTGATGTCAACATCCAAGATTTTGACCGCTCTGAAACATCCCGAATCCGTGGTGTGTGGTGAAGAGGTTGTTCTGGAAGTGCACCTGTTCAACAACCAGGAAAAAGAAGCTAAGGTTCAAAATGAAATTGGAACGGAAGTTGTCCAAAAACAGTGATAATAATGAAATCATTCACAGGTTCAAGTGACTGTGGGAGAAAGTCGTGGTTGGCCCATCGAGCATGAAGACAATGATAACGAAAGCAGAGTTTCTGAACTTGTCGTAAGTTACATGAATACTTTAATAATATAATAATTATTAAAACATATAAATAATTTCAGTTGAAGCCCAAACATGTGATTGTCACTCAGTTTCCTGTCAAAACACCTGCAACAGCCCAGGAACCACTGAAGTTTGAAGTTGAAGTAGTCTCAGAAGGTGTTCACCACAAACTGAATTCATCCGTTGAGCTTAAAGTAAGCATTTGAGATTTTTAAAGTTACTTTGTTATATTTAATAAACTGTAAATTAATTGCAGTACCAAGGATACGAAGTGGTGCCGTCAGAAACTTTGTTGCTCGACAATTTCAACGGAACACAAGTCCTTATTGTTGACGTTCCAAAGAACATCACAAACCCCATAGAAAAGTCTGAAAGAGTCCATGTCAAAATTTACGGTAAATGGCATGAATTTAATCATTAAAATTGACCTCACCGGATATGTATTAATTTCATAAATTAACAATTTGTTAATGTCACAGGTCATCCATTGGGTCCTGCCATTGAATATGTCTGCCAACATTTGAATGAATTGAGTGTTTTGGAGGAGAGAACGAAATTAGATTTTATCCTTGCTGTCAACGTACTCGAGCACATCGCCAACAATTCGTTATTCGACAATTCAGTTCCTGTAGACTACGACGAGAGAAAACTTTTCAATGTTTCATTGAAAACTACAGCCGCAAGAGATGAATGCGTTCGGACTCTTCAGATAAGTAAGCTCAGCTACTTCTGCTGTTACTATTATATTATTATTATTATTATTATTATTATCATTATTATTATTATAAATGGGCTTAATAATAATCACTGTATGCTTTTTTCAGCTCTGCAACGTCAGCTAAACAACAACGAGAATGGATACTTTTCTTTCTACCCAAACGAGACTGGTGATATTTGGTAAAAAATGTTTTTCCATGTTTTAATTGTTTTCTTAGACATTAATTTAAATTGATTATTTGTAGGCTCACTTGCGTGATGTTGGACTCGACAGTTCTGTTGAGAAATGTGGTCTCTTGGGACAAAAATAAAGTCGTCAAAACAGTTACCTGGCTAGCCAATCAACAGCACGATGATGGGTTTTTTGTCCAGCATTATAGAGGCCTTCTTGGCGCGGTATAGACATTATATAATTGAATTTGTGTTAAACTGAAGTTAAACTCTAAAATTCGATTATTGAAACAGGATTTGAGCTATGTACCGTTAACACTGAAAGTGGCTGCCTCACTTCTAGAAGTTTCAAACGTTCTTCATGTATGTAGTTCAATTAATGACGACGAATAATTACATTCACATTGACTATAAATTATTTGCAGCATTCTGTTAAACCATAATATATCTATTTTACATACTCAAACAGCTTCCAAAAGAGACAACCATCTTGGTCGATTCAGTGGCAAAGAAAGCATTAGAATTCTTCGAATCGGTCTTTTGGAGGATAAATCTCGTTAAGAAATCCTACAACTACAACCTTGCTGCCTACGTCTACGCACTTGCAAAGAAGGAGGACATTTTGAAATCTCTGAAAAAAAGGGACCAATCAGTAGTTCAAGGTGGTACTTCCGTTATGAAAATATAGGACTGTGATTACAGTGATTAAATATTTTAATTTTTTGTTTTATTTTCAGGCGATGGTTCAAAATACTGGATTGTTGGAGAAGAAGAGAACGTGAAAAAATGTCCGTTGTCAATCGAAGCAACATCCTACGCAATTCTCACGTCTTTGGCGATGAATGATTTGGACAGCGCACGACCCTTCGTAAATTTTGTCTTGAGTGCCATGGAGCCTAACGGAATGTTCGGCACATCACAGGTGCAGTTCCCATAAATTGCTCATATTGCTGTATTATCAATTGATCACTATTACTGTTTTGGAGTGATAACGTTTCTTGCCCATTTCAGAGTACTCATGTTGCATTGAAAGCATTGTCACAGTTTTTTCGCCTGTCCAACGAATACCACAAGCATGATCATGTCAACCTTGATGTCAACGTCACTTTGTCGAACCAGAGACAACATTCAATGAAAGTCGTCAGTCCACTCTTTGTCGGAAGCTTGTATTTTGACGTAGGGCGTTTAACTTATTTAATGGTATTTAATATTATGATAATTACATTCATAATTTTTCAAAGCACTCCAACATAAGTCTCAGTTTACCTCTGAGGGTGGAATCTTCAGGAAAAGGTTTCCTTCTTGTACAGGTTTGTCCAGTTGTCAAGTTATTGGCAAATGAATCCAAATGTTATTTAATATTGAATTCCTTTTTCCAGAACGTTCCAGAGTTCAATGAGGCCTTTCCACCAATTACAACAACATTAACCGATCTGAAAGTTGAAGTGAAACAGACTGATCCTGAACATCTGACCTTGACAGTCTGTGAATCGTATGTCACAGCTAAGTCTCTTAACTTTTCTTTATACTGTATCCTGGTGGCCATCATGATTCTATCAATTATTTGTCAACTACTATTGTAATATTTTCTTTTACTACTCAGCGACAACCGGAGGACGGGTCTGGACAGTTTCCTCATCGGCGAAGTTCAGGTGCTGAGTGGATACGAACTAGAATGCGATCCAAAGCAATGCAACCACAATTCCGACCCACAAGTTCTCAAGCAGGGAGATGAATTGTACCTTATTTTCAACAAGGTATATCAAATTATAGTAATGATTAATTACATGACGTAAATTGTAATATTTATTTCCATCTTTAGGAGATACCACGTCACTGCGTGAACCTGAACATGACCAAGCGCTACCGAGTTGGAAACCTTCAACCCAGATTTGTCAAGGTGTACTGGAACACCAAACCAGGTTTTGATAAATGTTTGAACATAGTTATTTGGTTTAATAACTGAGACGGTTTGATATTCTATTTGCCATTATTTTTTAACATCTTTAACCTTTCATTGTGATTTTTATTTTTCAGGCAAACCAGTCTACATTCGTTATGGAGAAGCCAAGTTGAATTAAGATGAACAACCAAACGAATGACATATTTCCCCGAATTTTGGCTTAAATCAATGACATGACATTGAATATTCTGAATAAATTCATGTCAACTGCAACTTATTTTCTTACTTTTTACTTCAAAAATTCGTGATCGGTATGGCCTTCTCATTAGTTGAGAAATATTTAAGTGGAGCTGAGCAGAGTGTAAAATTCTTGTATGACATTAAATTTCTTATTGCATTCGTCAAATATTAAAATTCAAATTTTAGAAACTTTAAGAAGGTTTGAACGCTCAAATTTTACAAAACTTTGTGTATCTGCAACAACATTTCGAAAGAAAAATAAATAAAATAATCTCATTTCAATATTTATTTTTAAATAAAATAAATTAAAAGACTTTATGATGTTTATAAATAATAAATACAGTGCCACAAAAATGCGTCAGTGAATTGAAGGAAGGACGGACAGATGGATGGATCGATCAATGGATGAAATAGACACAATGAGAAACAGAAATCCTGGAAGTAAAAATTGAAAGTAAAACATTTCATTCGATGGAAAATTTCCTCTCGTTTTGTTTTGTTATACGTTACCATCGTCCTCAATGACCTTGAAAATGTGAGGATGTCGTCATTTATTTATATCATATATTTATTAACATTTAATATCGATAATAAATAATATTGATTTATAATTATTAATTAATTATTTGTATATTTAAAATCCATGCATCATTCGTGTGCTTGTCGGTTTAAATAGTACCTCTTGACTTGAGGTAATAATAGCGAACTCACGCATCGTCTTAATTGTTCTATGATAGCGAAATTATGATAATAATAATTGTTGTGATTATTAAATCATGATAAAGACAGTGGGATAAGAGAGTCATAATCGAGATATTAAGGCAAATAATTATTATACAATAAATTAACCTATTTTCGTAATTTCATCCAAGCACGATCGTCGAAATATCCATGTGGAAATGCATGCAAATGAGAAACGCATGGAATGTGTTCAAGCGAGGGCACCTTGACCTGGGCGTAGCCCGACTCAGCCCAGATTGGTTGAGGCGAAAACAGCTTAAATCTAAATGAGTCACACTCGAACACGTGATGATAACACGACGCGGCGTTTGATATGAAAACTTTAATCTGCATTTTCACATGAATTAATGTCGGAAATGTTGAGAATTTATTCGATAGTTCGTTGAAAAGCTTTCTAAAAAATGTTTCTTTTAAAGATTTGAAATGAACAACTGGATTAAAGCGACAATCGTTGGAATTTTATTATTTTTATTTAGAAAAACAGGTTTGAGAGAAAAATTCATGACGTTTGAATGTCTTATTTAATGGTCGCCTCGTCCTCTTCTGTCTATAAATTAACATAATCAGTGACAGTTAATTAATCACGGAAATACCGACGTAATCATCAAGAATCATAGTGTCGCTTAGTTTATCAACAATTTTCTTAAGGATAGTTTCAAGTTCTTCGAGAGCTATAGATTTGGCCATAAGGAATAAATCCTACGACAAGAGCTTAAAAAATAATATACAGCATAAACTTGAGCTTTTGCCTATATCATCTCCAACATTCTCAAATTCACAATGGTATATATTGGAAAAATTGCGAAACTGGCTGTAGATCTAAATTTTAGATGACAAATTATCCTGTGATTTTCTGAATATATTATAATAATAATAATCTTTTGAACGAACTTCAGAACTATATGTTTTAATCGAAAATATTTATTAATTTACAAAAATTTATTTTAGCATTAAGGCTTCAATTTGAAGCAATTTCACAAGTTTTATGAAAGCATCAATTCCGTCTCTTTAGAAAATTGGAAAAGCTTGGAAAGCAGCAGTTTCGATGCCAAATTCGTTCGTTCCTCTGAGGATTCTGAAGTATCCCTCTTCTCCCCACTTCTCACCGAAGCTGTTCTTGGCTATCCAGTACTTGGTTTTGGTGCTTTCTTCAACTCCATATCCAACGATCAATACGGCATGAGTTCTAGTGTACAGGCGGTTGAGTCCATATTCTATAAAATCGGAGTTCAAGATGGTTCATTTGCCATCAACCTCAGGGCACTATAATCATGATGGATAGTGAGAACCTTACAAAAATAATTTTGCTAACAATGCGGATTAATTAATTTTTTGTAAGCTTCCTTAAGACTATGTTTTAAGCCAACAATCTTTAAGGTTTTCAGAATAAAATAGTGTTGCGAGATAAAGTTGCAGATAATAGATAATCCATTCAGACGAAATAGGAAGTCAGATAATCAACAAACCTGTATCATGATAGATTCCTCCTCCGTATCGTCCCAAACCTATGTCTTCCAAGGAGGTTGTAATTGGTCCGTGCATGAGGGCCAATTTCATAGCTTCTTCATTGCAACTGTTCAGATGTAGAAATGCTCATTATAAAGATATATAGATTTGGTTAAAAATACATATATTCACAGTAGTACTGAAATTTTATTACAAAAGCAATATATACGTTTAAATATCAGAAATTTTACATTTTATCAATGTTCCCATGTATATAATTGTCTTGCAGTTTTACAATTACATACATTACTACTGAATCATAACTGAGTAACTACTAATTTCTAATGCCACTTGATAAATTAGATCCATGATTTATATGATGTACATAATATGTTTTTGTGTTGTAATACTCGCGCCATATAATGACAAGTAATTTTACTACTACTATTAAGACACAAACATTTCATTGACAAAATGGCATAGACATTTATAATTGCCATAACACTATACATAATGGTGTACATATCAATAACAATTACTGTATATAAAAAAATCATAAAAACCATTAATATACTTTTAGAAATTTTTCTGAAAACTCACGTTCCGAAATATCCACCGACATATTCGTAATCTGTAAAATAGTACTTCTTGCACTTATTCCTCCTGTCAATATCGCAAGCACCACCTTCATCCCTGTAGGGGTTGCAACTCTCTTCGACCATTCCATTCTCTTCTGAGAATTTTCCAGCTGCCAAGTACTCCAATCCTCCAAGGCAACCTGGAAATGATGCACGAGCAAAAAATATGTTATGAATATGAAAATTATGGTGTGGAATGATATTAAAGTATTTTAGTGAATGCCTATGCAAGAGTTTTTCGATCTACCCAATTATGATTGAAATAATAATTAAATATAATTTTAATGTATTTCTATACATTTAATATAACCATTTAAAAAATGTACTCATCAAAAAACCTACCTAAAGTGTATTTATTGCATTCAATGACATCTTGGACTGAAAGGGTCACGTTGATCGTACCACCACTGGCAATGTTTAAACGAGCTTCGTTCATACCAACAGATGCCATGGCATAGCAGCTTAAGCAATTTCCTACCATTGGATAGAATTAAATATAACTGTTAATATTACCAATTAAGCATTATAGAAAATTATTATCAATAACTATTGTTCAACGCTGATAATTAGACAATGTGAGATATGTTTACCCTGACTTCTGACAGGAGAAATGTAGTTAACCCCATTGACATTCCTCCAATCAAAATGTTCGGGAAGTTTGCTGACCTCGCTCTTTAGCTTCTGATCGGCATTGGCTGGTTTGATTGGCCTGCTATGATTTGGGTTCAGGTTTATAGTCATTGTAAGAGTTAATATTTGTCAAAACTTAAGCCATTTTTATGTTGTAATTAAACGGTTTTTAAATTCATACATTTTAAAAAATGCCATTAATTACTAATTATTGATGCTATTAATAATAATTATTATGTTATGTTTAATACAGCAATTTTATACCTACTCTATGTATCTCTTCTGCCCCATGAGTTGCTTTATCTGACCAACTGTCATTTTTGCAAATTCTTCATATTTCTTGGCGTACCACAAGATGTTATCATCTGAGTTGATCTTTTCGATAAGAGATTCGTCGTCTTTGTACATCATGTGATCATGTTCTTCATTATCATTATCGGACCTGACGTTGTCAAAGGTGGATACCATCGTTGTATTTAGAAATATTCTGGCTATTCTCTTTAGTTAGTCTACTTTTAAATAAATTGAAGTGATTACGATCAATAAAATACCTCCACCATTGAGAACCTGTTATTTAGAATATTATAATAAAATAACCAGAAATAATAAATTTACCAGTCAATGGGGTTTATATTGAGAGCACTTGTATTTGATTCAGATTTCAGTCCTTCAAAGCAGAATCGGTTCCTATTCATGACATCTTGGCTGTAACCTAGAGTGTTCTTACAAAGATTCGATTCCATTTCATGAATGTTGACATTTGAGTAGTACTTCCTGCCATGAACTACAACTTCGAAACCCTGGAGAAGAGAAAAATATTTAATAAAATCAAATTTAATAGTGAGGATAAAGAAGGGAACTTCAAGTGGTTAATGGATTGTCATTAGTAAAATTGGTTAATAGTATTTGTAAATATTATTTTATCATTATGTAATAATAATAAACAGTAAACAACTCACGTAGCCGTCTACCATAGACCATTTTCCCTCGTTTCCATAAATGTCCACCACCTTGTTCGGATACAGCAGCTCCAGTTCGAAGGTTGTAACATATTCCTCTGTTGGGAGGTATTTCATAGAATCATTTTTGAATGCACTTTGTTAAAGTTTATTTTGATTTATAATTGGTATAATTAAAAGAAATTATTTCCTAAAGTGATTGGCATTGATTAAACATAATAATAGTCTATGACAATTTAGTAAATTATTAATTGCAACCACGGAATGAAATAATCTCCTAAAAATGCATCAAATTATAAAAATAATGAAAAAAAAATCAAATATAATATTTTATAATATACTCTTTTCACAGATGTAGTGTTCATCGTGGTTTCCTTCGTCCATATGAAAAGTCCACCTTCCGACCACATCTTCCAGCAGGCAACCGTTAGGACCCAATGCGAGAGCGGCAGAGAGGAACATTACCAAGGAAAGAGCCACCACAGCTTTCATCATGGCTAGATGGCGAAACCGAGGACTCTAGAATCCTCTGATTCTTTGTGCTTTTAAAGCCTTTCTTGAAAGGACTGAATTTTAAGTGGTAACTAATTATTAATTAGCCACTGGTAACTATGCAATGGCTCTCCAAGCGAAGACGTATAAAACTATCCATCAGTCATTGTTAGGCGCAACTATAAATATAAGTTTTGAATAAGTTTAATACCTGTTTATATTCTCATAGCTGAATAATCAGATAATCAGAATTAGTCGACAAAAAACGCTTAAATATTTAACATTCATTTGCATTTGTTAATCACCCGATAATAGAGGTAATACTAATAGATATATCATCTACTTAATTTCTGGATCTTATGATCAAAAGCAATTGCATGAAACGTTAATGGTTTTGAACCGAGTTTGTATATTTGAATATTAAATTCGACTTTCATCACCAAAGAATAACAGCATAAAATTTCAATTTAAAAACACAAATTTAACTATATGTTCCTAAGGATATCATAAATCATAATAAACAAATGCAAACAATATGCAAAATGGTGTCGATCATATTGACGAGAAAATTCAAAACTGATAATTACAATAAACTCAACTTTGGTGGAGGAGAAGTTGAAGAGTTGGAAACGTCTCAAGCACCTAGAGGCTTAAAAGCGATTCGTAGAAGCATTTGCCCTCATAAGAAGAGCAATAAGAGTCGAAGGGCGAATCCAGGAGAGAAGGGCTTCTGGCTAATCCATCGCATGCTGCCCCTTAAAAGCGTAAGTGATTTCAATGGACCAAACCGTTCAAGGATGAACTTCCTCTGTCGGCAAGCTCTGAGAAGTAGTTTCGTATCACAAATCTACCGGTTGTTAGGCAAATTAGCTAATATTTTAGACGACGATTCTTCGTTTGGAAAGGCCAGTAGCTAATTAGTAATTAGCCATAAGATACCACTTAAACTTCAGTCTTTTAAAGAAAGGCTTTAAAAGCCTACAGAGAATTCTAGAGTCTTCATCTTCCACATAACCATGAAAGCATTGGTAGCTCTTTCTTTGGGAATGTTCCTCTCTGCCGCTTTCACATTGGGCCCTACATCACTTCAGCCTCAGACTCGCATATCTCTACTACAATATGCCCATCTCTCGACATTCATTCACACTCCCATTTATACTAACAGTCAACCTTGTCCATTCTTCTAATCAAATTTCGTGCAACGTTCCATCATATTCTTCAATCGTTCCCCTACCATCTAGTCCTAGGAAGGTATTAACCTGTTTAAATCTTCGAAATACAATGTTTTGTCTCTCAAATAATTCCTTGGCTGGGAAGATGAACTTTTAATTTCATAATTCAAATAAACATCGTCAGGACCCTGGAGACAGTTCTATTACATTTAAAACAATACTTAATATTAAATGAATTCTTTACAATTAGTTCAAGTTTAGCAGTTGAAGGCCATAACCAAATTTTAATAATTTATGCACTAATTAATGCTCAATTAAGTAGGACTCGTGATGCCTAGTGGTTATATTTGCAAAACAAGTAAGTCAATTTGGTTTCTTAAATAGGTTAGAATTCGGCATTCTATGAAATTGTGCGAAATTATCAGAACCTATTAGAATAGAGATTTAAATGTTCTATAACTTTCCCCGATCGACCAAATAAATATTTTCCATGTCTCAAAAGCGACCCAAACCGTCAAACGCAGACCCTTACGCATGAAATTATCCAACAGTCATTGCTAAGCTTAACTATAAATTTCAATTTGTAATGACTACTGATTCCTTACCTCATTATATTACACCAAAAAAAAATTAGGTAATCGACAAAGATTTTTAAATGATTAAATATTAAAACTTTGGCGGGAGGGTAGGTGAAGGCCACCCAGAGAATCACAAAAGCGAGGTGGAAATGCTTCGTGGTATTAAAGGCTGTAAATCTATATGGAGAAGCCATTGGGGATTTCCAAAGACGCTCCTGACGGCATAAGAATACCAAAGAGAGCCGAAGGATGAATCAAAGGGAGAAAGGCCTCTGGCTAATCAAATGACCGAAACGTTTGAAGATGAACTCCTTCAGAAAAACTTCCTCTGAGAATCCCTGTCGGTAAACTCCGAGAAGGAGTTTATACCATAAATTCTACCGGCTATTAGGCAACGACTAACTAGCTAGTGTCTTAGCCGAAGATTTGCTTGGAGAGCAGGAGATAATTAATAATTAGCCAATAGCTACCACTTAAAATTCAATCCATTAAACAAAGGCTTTAAAAGCCCAAAGAATCTAGAGTCTTCGGTTTCACCATCTAGCCATGATGAAAGCTGTGGTGACTCTTTCCTTAGGAATTTTCCTCTCTGCCGCTCTCGCATTGGATCCTAACGGTTGTATGCCAGAAGATGTGGTCGGAAAGTGGACTTTTCATATGGACGAAGGAAACCACGATGAACACTACATCTGTGACAAGAGTTAGTTCTATATTCGATTTTTTTTTTGATTATTTTTATAATACGATGTATTTTTTGGAGATTATTTCATTCCGTTGTTACAAGCAATAGACTATTCATGTCATAGACTATTATTACGTATAATCAATGTCAATCTCTTTAGGAATTCATTTCCTAAAGGATTTTGTCTACTTCAATTTGTTCAGCAAATATTTAAGAATATCTATAGACTACCAGAGAGCGTATTTAACCATTTATTAATCAAAATAAACTTTAACAAAGTGCATTCAGAATTGATTCTATGAAATTCCACCCAACAGCAGAACATGTTACAACCTACGAACTGGAGCTGCTGCATCCTAACAAAGTGGTTGACATGTATGAAAACGAGGGAAAATGGTCCATGGTAAACGGCCAAGTGAGTTGTTTACTATTTATTTTTATTACAAAAGAATAAGAATAATAATAGTAATTGCTAATATTATTAATCAAATTTATTAAATATTTGTGTCTAATCTAGGGTTTTGAAGTTGTAATTCATGGCAGAAAGTACTACTCAGTTTTTGAAGACAATTCGGAACCTTGCATAAGGAGTCAAGGTTGCAGTCACGATGTCATGAATAGGAACCAAATCTGCTTTGCAGGACTGAAATCTGAATCAAATACAAGTGCTCTCAATATAAACCCCATTGACTGGTAAATTTAATATTTAACATTAGAAATTTGGCTAATGGAGTTTTCTAATTATAAGATCCAAAATATAAAATTCACCATGGTGAAAGTATTTTAATGATCGTAATAACTTCAATTTATTTAAAAGTCTAACTAAAGAAAATAGCTGGAATATTTCTTATTATGGTTTTCACTTTTGACAACGACAGGTCCGATAATGATAATGAAGAACATGATCACATGATGTACAAAGACGACGAATCTCTTATCGAAATGATCAACTCAGATGATAACATCTTGTGGTACGCCAAGAAATACGAAGAATTTGAAAAGATGACAGTTGGTCAGATGAAGCAACTCATGGGGCAGAAGAGATACATCGAGTGGGTGTAAAATTAAACTTAACATAATAATTATTATCAAAAGTGCATTTTTAAAACTATTTGGTTTAAAAACAGTTTAATTAAAAAATAAATATGGCATAAGTTTTGACAATTGTTAACCTAGTCTCGAATCATAACAGGCCAATCAAACCAGCCAAAGCCAATCAGAAGCTAAAGAGCGAGGTCAGCAAACTTCCCGAACATTTTGATTGGAGGAATGTAAATGGGGTTAACTACATTTCTCCTGTCAGAAATCAGGGTAAATATATCTCACATTGTCTAAATATCAGCCATGCATTTAACAACGGTTATTTATAATAATTACAAATAATTCTTGATTATCAATATTCACAGTTACATCTAATGCTATCTTATGATAGGATGTTGTTCAAGTTGCTATGCCGTGGCATCTGCTGGTATGAACGAAGCTCGTCTAAACATTGCCAGTGGTGGTACGATCAACGTGACCCTTTCAGTCCAAGATGTCATTGAATGCAATAAATACACTGCAGGTAGGTTTTTTGATGAGTACAGCTTTTAAATGGTTATATTATATGTATAGAAATACATTAAAAATATATTTAATTATCAATTTAATGATAATTGGGTTTTTGAAAGCATAACAAATGTGTTTTAGAGCGATGTATACTATACAACAAAAAGTCCCTTACTAGGCACTCACTAAAATAATTTAATGCCATTCAATAGGAAATTGTTTGCATTATACCAATATATAGAGTAATGATAGTCATAACTTTCACTGATTTAAATATAATTTCAACTTTGAACGAAAATTATAAAAATTCTGTGTTGACTTTATCACGCCATATTCTTGTAACAATGGTTTATTTCCAGGTTGCGTAGGAGGATCGGAGTACCTGTCAGCTGGAAAATTCTCAGAAGAGAATGGAATGGTCGAAGAGAGTTGCAACCCCTACAGGGATGAAGGTGGTGCTTGCGATATTGACAGGAGGAATAAGTGCAAGAAGTACTATTTTACCGATTACGAGTATGTCGGTGGATTTTACGGAGCGTAAGTTTTCAGAAAAGTTTGTAAAAGCAAATTAACGATTTTATATACATATATAAATATAACAAAGTATTGTATAAATTTAAAAAACTATAACATATTATTTTATACATATATATATTTATATATAATTTTATAAATTTATGTAATACTTTTTAATAATAGTTTGCAGATGTTCTAATAGCATTACTTATTTATAGCGATAAGGCAACTATTAATGTATGAGGCCTTTTGTCAGAGAAGTGGTTTTAACAGTTTTGTCGTAGAAGTGGCAATAAAATTACTATCATGATATATCGCCAGCAATACATATATTACCTCAAAAACATATAGTGTATATCATATGTATTGTAGATATAATGCATATCATATGATATAATGTATATCAAGTGGCATTAAAAAGTTTTATGGCATTTACAGCATTTTTGTATCTAGTTATAGTTGTTACACACGATTCAATAGTAACTATCTAATTGTGACATCGCTAGAGAATTATTTATAGGAATATAAAAATTGTAACATTTCTGAAATTCCTGAAAGAAAATATTGCTTTCATAAGAAATTGCAACTTTAACCAAATCTATATATATCCGCAGTAATGATTATTTCTACATCTGAACAGTTGCAATGAAGAAACTATGAAAATTGCTCTCATGCACGGACCAATTACCGCCTCCTTGGCAAGCGTACGTTTGGGACGATACGGCGGAGGAATCTATCACGATACAGGTTTGTTGAATATCTGACCTCCTCTTTCGTCTGAATGGATTATCTATTATGTGCAGCCCTATCTCGCATAACTATTTTATTCCGAAATCCTTAAAGATTGTTGGGGTAAAAGACAGTCAAAAAGAAGCTCACAAAAAATTAATTAAATCGCAAAATTAGAGAATTATTTTTATAAAGTTCTAATTATCCATAATATTTTATGCTCTAGAGTTGATGGCAATTGAACCATCTTTTATATCCGTTTTAACAGAACCTCAAAGTCGGTACACTAGAACTCATGCCGTATTGATCGTTGGATATGGAGTTGAAGAAAGCACCAAAACCAAGTACTGGATCGTCAAGAACAGCTTTGGTGAGAATTGGGGAGAAGAGGGATACTTCAGAATCCTCAGAGGAACCAACGAATTAGGCATCGAAACTGCTGCTTTCCAAGCTTTTCCAATTTTCTAAAGAGACAGAATTGATGCTTTGATAAAACTTGTGAAATTGCTTCAAATTGAAGCCTTCATGCTAAAATAAATTTTTGTAAATCAATAAATATTTTCGATTAAAACATATAGTTTGAAGTTCGTTCAAAAGATTATTATTATAATATATTATTATTATTGTTGTAACCTAGGGGTCTGATGAATTATTTAACGTAAGTATATCTTTATTAGAATAAACTAGTGGCAAAGATGTTTAGGAGATCTGGTCGATTGCTTGTCTTGATCGGAACTGCCTAATGACTCGAATCGCTAGATTCGACTTCGAAATAAAAGATTCTGAATATTAACTAAACTTAATTAATTATTTATTTAATTAATTAATTAATTATTTAATTAATTAATTAATGTCAGGGATCCAACATTATTATAATAATATATAATATATATTTATTATAATATATTCAGAAAATCACACGATCCCTATGAGTACAGGAGATCGCAGTTAAAATCGGATCTTCAAAAATCGGGTATGCTTATTGTAGAGTAAGACAAACTGGAGGAGCATTTCCACAGAACCTGTAGTGACCTCCTCCGGCACGAAGGCTGGACATTTCGGAGGTGCCGCTGCCGACCAGTCCCTTTTTGCATGGCGTCCCCTTCGCTCAAAGAGGTGAGAAGAGTCTTTAGGAAAGCTAGAAACCGTTCAGCGCCAGGACCCAATGGATTTTCATATCTCCAGGATGTGCCCCAAGACATTGTATTTGCTGTACTCCCTTGTCGAGGGGGCGTGGTCTTCCGCCACGATCCACAATGAATGGAAAAAGGCAGAGGGCGTCCACATCCCAAAAGGGAAATACTCCAGGGATCTGAATCAATTCAGACCCATATTATTGCTGAACGTAGAGGGAAAAATATTTTTATCCATAAAGGCTCAAAGAGTTTGTGACGGTCAGTACGTTGACATATCTGTCCAGATAGGAGAAAGTTCCGGATATGGTGCTGATGTCGTCATTTTGGTAGAGTTAACGTCTCATGGGAGGACATAATAGAATACAATAATGCGCTGAAAGCGGAAAAGTATGCATATCTGGCGGTGGAACTAGAAACGAAAGGGTTCAGAACTGACCTCTTCCCAATAGAAGTTGGCGCAAGGGGCGTAGTCGGCAAGTCGACGTACGCATTCCTTAGAAAAATAAGCCTATCTAGCTGCGAAAGAATGAAGGCAATGACAAGGATGTCAGAAGCGGCGGAGGCAGTATCATTCTGGATCTGGCAAATGAGAGGCAAGGAAACGTCTTTGGAAGCCACATCAAAGGACCGGAGAAACCCGCCGATCTCCGTCCAGAATAGAACAACCTAGGCAATTCATCGCCCGAGAAGCGCGGAGCCGGTGTTAGAGATTTCTTTTGCCGGGCGCCGCTCTGGGGAAAATTTTGCGTCCAAGATGATACTATTGGGCGGCGGGATGATGGTAAGAAGGCCACCAAGAGCCATAAGGGCAAGGTGGCTTCGCTTCAGTAAGGGAGTGAAGCGACGAAAGAAGCCAACGAGAACTTTTAGTAGTCGTTCCAGACTGGCAAGTGGCCCACTCCGGAGAATGTTAGGGTTTCAAAGTGCCGAAACGTTCGAAGTTTCTAACATCTATTTAGACCTTAGCCAAATCCTATCTGGTCTAGTAAGCAGACATGGAAAGCGAAATCATAAGTCGTTGTATGAGCGCTCGGAACTATGGAAAAAGACTTTGTAAAATGTGCGGAGTTGATAACAGAGGGTGAAAGGTTTCTGAGATTCAGAAAATCTCCTTGTTAGGCACTGTCACATCCTACGGAAAGTGCTCTGGTTAATCGCTAAGAGCATTCATCACCGGCAGAGAAGCCGAAAAGAGGATAATTTACAAAATAATAATAATAATAACAACAATAATCTCCGACATCATTGATGACGATGGTCACGTCCGTATTACAGTCACACAGTGATGATGTCAAAAAATGAAAATCTTTTTTTTTAATAAAACGTTGGTAATAACGTGATTAATTAGAAAGATGAGGACGAAACGAGTATTAAATAAAATATTCTGACGTCGTGAATTATTGTTGTCTGATTGAGAGGTATTTTTGCTAGCGAAACATTATACTACCGGTTTAAAACTAATTTTAGTAACTATTTAGTAAATAATTAGTTACTATTACAAGATGAACACGTTCACAAAAACAATAACTGAGGCATTATAAGAAATCTTTAAGTATTTCTTAAATATGAAATATGCAATAATCACGGATATTAATTAACCAGGAAAATATTGGCCAAACGACCAAACATTGCGATCCATGACAGGAAATCCAATTGTATATACCAATTTATGATAAAAACATCGCGTCTAAAGAAGCTGAAAAAATTAATAGAGGGACTTAGTGATTGATATTAACCGGATGTGGAACCTGGAATCTAAAGTCGTATTGTATGGGTTAAAACCAGGACGAACAAAGGTTTCGGAGATTCAGAAATCTCCTTGTTGGTCACTGCCCATATCCTACGGAGATTGCTCTAGTGAATCGCTGAGAGCATTCATCATCGGAAGCGAAACCGAGAAGAGGAAAATTTGCAATATAATCTCCAACTCCAATGATGACGAAGATCATGGCGGCATTACAGTCAAACGATAGTGATGTCAAAAAAAAATGAAAAACAAATTTGTTTAAAACGTTTGTACTGACGTGATAACTGTCACCTATTGTATGTTAATTCATTAATAGAAACACGACCTTTAAATATAATATTCTGAAGTCGTGAAATCATTATCCTCTCTGCAAACGTTAAATTTGTTTTTCTAAATAAAAATAATAAAATTCCAACGATTGTCATTTTTATCCGTTTGATCGATTCGAATCTTTAAAGGGAGCTTTTTTATAGAGGGATTTTCAAAGAATTGAATAAATTCTCAATATTTCCGATAATAATTCATCTTAAATTGCAGCATAATGTTTTCATCTCAAACACCGTGTTGGTGTGACTCAATTATGCTGTCTTTGCCTCAGCCAATGACGATGTGGACTGAGTCGGAAATTACGAAAATATGTTAATTTATTATAGAATAATTTGGTATAATCACGATTATGTTTCTGATGCTGTTATCCCATGTCATTACATTGTATGTAAATACATTGTAATCGTAATTTAAATTCCACAAAAATTATTGTTATGTAATTACAGGTGCAATTAGGATGAAGCTTGAGTTCAATATGATTTATCTCGAGAAAAAATGAACGCTTTAAACCGACAAACACATGAACGATGCATGAATTAAATATGCAAATAACTAATTAACAATTATAACCAAATATTATTGATTATTAATATTAGATGTTAATGAATAATAATTAATAAATGATAACCTCCTCACGTCTGAAAGGTCATTGAGGACGATGGTAACGTATTACAAAACAAAACGAGAGGAAATTCTCCATCGAATGAAATGTTTTACTTTCATTTTTTATTTGCAAAAAATTTCAGATCTTATAAAGAGATCAACTGCTAACATGCAAAGCATTCAATTTAGAAAATCTTGTTCCTTCCTGAGATGTCTTGGAAATGCCATCTGGTGGCATTTTCTTTGGAGTGAAAGTTGCATCTCTAAGTTGCTAATTTATTAATTATTTAATTTTTTTTAAATTATTCAAATTCAAAACGTAGCGAATTAGAAATGAGTTTCAAAATGGTGAACAAAAAGTTCTTGAAGGAAAAAACCGTCGCGTTCGATGTTTCAAGAAGATGTATTGAGCTGAAGCGACGATGTCATTACTTATGTGACTCCTCTATATTTAAGCATCGTCATCTTCGCCGTCATCTTCACCAACAACAGCAACGACAATATAAACAACGACCTGACTTCACTAGATCCGACTACCTGAGCTCCTACCGGGCCGCCAAAGACCATGCATAAAACCACCGTAGATTACGTTGCTCTTAAGTATTTAAGGATTAACTCTTACATCGGCAGAGATGTTTCAAGAAAGTGTTGGGGCCGATTTAAAATGCATCCAATGTTGATAATGACTATTTATATTGCATTATCACCGTCGTCGTCATCATCATTATCGCTGTAATTTTGCGATTGCGTTTACAACATAGGCGACAACATATAACAAATTACAAACTCTATCTTTTCGATGTAATGCAACAATTAATTTGGTCAAAAGTTATATATAAACAATATAATATCAGGATTTATTCTGCCTTTCGGTTTATTTTACGGATTATCCGTCATTAGTGAATAAATCATTAAAATAAATGATTAAAATGTTATTATCGTTAGCGACATATCGTTAATGTTATTATAGTTATTGTCAATACTGTTATTGTTGCAGTCCAAATATATTAATAATAAATAAATTCTTTATAAATAGTTCAAGTTCAACAGTTGAGGGCCATAAACAAATTTTAATAATTTAAGCAGTAATTAATGCGCAACTAAGTGCTGAAGAATCTTTCTCGACATTAAAGATCGATACAATTATGGCATTCTGATTCAGAAACGAGGTGGACTTGTGATGCCAAGTGGTTATCATTAACCAATTCAAAACAATTAAACTATTTTGATTACTTCATTAAGTTAATTTTCGATATTTCCTGAAATTATGCTTTAATTATTAAAACATATTGGGAGAGAGATTTAATTTTATCATAACATTCCCCGAAAATAAATATTTTTCACGTCTCAAAAGAGACCAAATCCGCTAAAGGTAGACCCTTGCATATGCAACTATTCATCAGTCACTGTTAGGCGTAACTATAAATTTCAATTTGTAAAGGCTAATGATTTTTTACCACATTATATTGCATAACTAAAAAATCAGATAATCAGATTTGGTCTTAAAAAAAAAGAACAAAAATAATAAAAACTCATTTGCATTTGTTACTCACACGACTATTGTCCTAATAGATACATCATATCATCTACTTTGCCTCTGGATCTTATGATCAAAACACTTGCATGCAACGTCATGAACCGAAATTGGACATTTGAATATTAAATTCGACTTCATCGCCAAAGAAAATCAGCATAAAATTTCAATCGAAAACCACATATTTGTCCTTAAGCTATCAAAAAATATTAATGCAAACATGCATATGGATAATGTGGTTGATCATGTTGATTGAGGAAATTAACAATTTCAATAAAAGCAATGTTAATGTAACATAAGAATACATTAATAATAAAAATTGGCGGAAGAGAGCTGGAAACGTTTCAAACTCTTAAAGGTTTAATACCTTTTCATAAAGTCAATGCGAGCTTCGAAAGTCGTACCAAAAGGCAGATGAACACCAACTATATGTGAAAGGGGAATTCAGGAAAGAAGGGCCTCTGGCTAATTATTAATTCTTAATTACTCGCCGGCCCCTCCATCAAAAAAAAATTCAGTCATTTGATGAAATGCTTTAAAAACCCAAAGATTCAGATGATTCTAGAGTCTTCGGTTTCGCCATCTAGCCATGATGAAAGCTTTGGTGGCTCTTTCCTTGGGAATGTTCCTCTCTGCTACTCTCGCATTGGACCATAATGGTTGTATGCCAGAAGATGTGGTAGGAAAGTGGACTTTTTATATGGATGGAGGAAACCACGATGAATACTACGTCTGTGGAAGGGGTTAGTTTTAGATTTGATGCTTTTTTCAATCTTTTTGATGCATTTGATGTGGATTGTTTCATTCGATGGTTGATAATAGTAATTTACTGAACTATCATAGTCAATTATTATGTTTAGTTATAATGTTTAGTTAATGTCAATCTCTTTACGAATTCATTTCCCAGAAGAGTTTCACAAATTCAAATTGCTTCGCAAATATATAAAATATCTAGCGACTAAAAGAGAGAGTAATAATTAATCAAAACCTTAACAAAGTGCATTCTGAATTGATTCTATGAAATATCTCCCACTAGAGGAGCATGTTACAACCTTCGAACTGGAGCTGCTATATCCAAACAAAGTGGTTGACATGTATGGAAACGAGGGAAAATGGTCCATGGTAGACGGCTACGTGAGTTGTTTACTGTTTATTATTATTAAAAAATAATTATTATTATTAAAAAAATTTAATATGGAATCCTCACTATTAAATGTTATTTAAGAGAACATAATAAACAGTTTTCTCTCTAGGGTATTGAAGTTATAATTCATGGCAGAAAGTACTTCTCATATTTCGACATAGATTGGCAAATTTGCTACAAGACCCTAGGTTTTAGCCATGATGTAATGAATAATAACCGATACTGCTTTGACGGACTGAAATCTGAATCAAATACAAGTTCTCTCAAGATAAGCCCCATTGACTGGTTAATTTATTATTAGTTGTTTATGGTTTTGTTATTATAATATCCTAAATAAGAGTTTCTCCACGGTGGAGGCATTTTAATGTTCGTAATCAGTGCAATTTCGTTAAAAAGTAGACTAACTTTAAATAACAATTGGAATATCTCTAATTACAATGATGGTATCCATACGTAAGGTCCGACGATGACGAAAACGATCAACATGATGTACAAAGTCGACGAATCTCTTATCGAAAAGATCAACTCAGATGATAACATCTTGTGGTACGCCAAGAAATACGAAGAATTTGAAAAAATGACAGTTGGTCAGATGAAGCAACTCATGGGGCAGAAGACACACATCAAGTGGGTGTAAAATTACGTTATTAAACTTAATAATAATATAATCATTAATTGTGCGTTCATAAAATTATTTAAAAACGTTTTAATACGATATAAATGTCACTTATGTTTCGACAAATGTTTACTCTAATAACGACTATAACCAAGGCTTTGAATCAAATTAGGCCAATCAACCCAGTCAAAGCCAATCAGAAGCTTAAGAGCGAGGTCAGCAAACTCCCTGAAAATTTTGATTGGAGGAATGTCAATGGGGTTAATTACATTTCTCCTCCCAGAAATCAGGGTAAATATATCTCACATCGTCTAAATATTGTTGTAACCCGGGATCAGATAAATTAATTAACGTACGTGACGTTGGCAAATACGGCTCGACGATTTGGTCTATTGCAATTGCTGCCCCGATCGGAAATACCTAATGACTTGAATCGCTTGATACGTCCTCGGGATAAAAGATTCTGAATATTAACTAAACTTAATTAATTAATGTCAGGGATCCAACAATATCATCCTGGCATTTAAAAACAGTTACTAATATTAATTATATATAATTCTTGAATAGCAATATTCACAGTTACATCTAATACTATCCAATGGTAGGATATTGTTTAAGCTGCTACGCCATGGCATCTGTTGGTATGAACGAAGCTCGTCTAAACATTGCCAGTGGTGGTACGATCAACGTGACCCTTTCAGTCCAAGATGTCATTGAATGCAATAAATACACTTTAGGTAGGTTTTTTTTTGATGAATACAGTTTTTAAATGGTTATATTAGTTATATTGAAATACATTAAAAATATATTTAATTATTATTTTATTGATAATTCGGTTTTCGAAAACAGACCAAATGTGTTTTAGGGTCAAATTTAATATGTGCGATTCGTAATATAAAGAAGCTTCATAAAGCTCTTGAATGGGCACTAACTAAAATACTTTAATGTCATTCTACTTCAAAATTTTCTTATTCACAAAATATCTCCTGCTCATGTCTCATTTCCAGGTTGCCGTGGAGGATTGGAGTATCTGGCAGCTGGAAAATTCTCAGAAGAGAATGGAATGGTCGAAGAGAGTTGCAATCCTTACAGAGCTAATGATGGTGAATGCGATATTGATAAGAGGAATAAGTGCAAGAAGTACTATTTTACGGATTACGAATATGTCGGTGGATATTTCGGAACGTGAGTTTTCAGAAAACTTTGTAAAAGTAAATCAATGTTCTTTTTATTTCTAATTTTATATTACGATGTAGATGAGATCAATCTAAAATTTTTACAATTTATATATTGTTGTAACCCGAGGTCTGATGAATTAATTAACGTAAGGATATCCCGATCGGAACTGCCTAATGACTCGAATCGCTTCTTCGGGATAAAAGATTCTGAATATTAACTAAACTTAATTAATTAATGTCAGGTATCCAACAATATATATAAATATATACATACATACATAACCACATATTTATAGGAACATTGATAAATTGTAACGTTTCCTATCTTTAAAAGAAAATATTGCTTTTGTAATAAAATTGCAAGTGATTAATACTATGAATATCTCGGTATTTAACCAAATATAAATACCTACATAATAATCATTTCTACTTCTGAGCAGCTGCAATGAAGAAGCTATGAAACTGGCCCTCATGCACGGACCAATTACCGCCACCATGCTAGGCTCACGTTTGGGAGGTTATGGTGGAGGAATCTTTCACGATATAGGTTTGTTAATTATCTGACTGCCTATTTCGTCTTTATGGAATATAGATATTATCTCTATTATTATTTCACTACTAAAAACATTTTAGTATGATAACCTGTATGATTACAGTGCCTAAGGCTTTACCGTTCTCGGTAAATGAACCATCTTTTATATCCGTTTTAACAGAACCTCAAAGTCGGTACACTAGAACTCATGCCGTATTGATCGTTGGATATGGAGTTGAAGAAAGCACTAATACCAAGTACTGGATCGTCAAGAACAGCTTCGGTGAGAAGTGGGGAGAGCAGGGATACTTCAGAATCCTCAGAGGAACGAACGAATTTGGCATCGAAACTGCCGCTTTCCAAGCTTTTCCAATTTTCTAAAGAGAAAGAGTTGAAGCTTTGATAAAACTTCTGAAATTGCTTCGTAACGAAGCTATAATGCCAAAATAATTATTCATACATTAATAAAAACAATTTCATTAAACCATATGATTATTATACTCAGAAAAACATCCGATTTACATCTAAAATTTAGATCTACAACAAGTGTGACAATTTTCTCGATCATATATGATTGAATTTTAAAATGTTGGAGATGATATGGGTATATGTTCAACTTACAGTTTGGAATTATTATTATTATTATTATTATTATTATTATATATGGTTTATATCTAGTCTAGTATACCACCTCCTGACTCAGCATTTCCAGCACACTGAAAATGTATCGAATCACCTTTTCAGTTAACTAATGTTAATATCAATCGGTTGATCCAACTAGTCGTTTGAGCAATCGTTCCAAGATTTAAATAATTTTATTTAAAACCTTAGATCACAATTTCTAAAGATTCACAATTGGATGTATAATCACATCCATCGACCAGTTTCAACCCTGAATGATCAATCAATACCCAATCGCCCGAAAAAACTACCTGAAGCCTCCTCATAGCTAACGTGGTAGGATCGGCCTTGACCTTACGAGCGAGTAACTCACGACCTGCTTGAACAGGACATACAGGAACTGTGTTCTTGTCAAAAAGTATGACGCGGAGATGGTAATATTCTCCTTACGAAAGCAAAGACAAATAAAAATAAATATTTACCTTTGTTGACAGTTCAAACATCCATGGAAGAAATGTTAAAGGAACAGCAAGGAGGAGAAAATAAATGAATTGAGAGAGAAGACCATGTCTTGTATCCTTATTTACTTGCTAGCTGTGCTTAAGAAGCGCTGAACTCAAAGGTGAAATTGAAAGCCTGATCAAGATAATTGAGGATCAAACACTAAATACAAGATTTCATCAATGAATAATATTGAAGTAACAGATAGATGGCAATTGCAGAATCTGTGACCTAAGAAACCATAAACCACGTAACGTCACTCTTTGCACTGTGCCAGTAGCACCTGAATATTTGCACCTACATAATAATGTGGCCAGTTACATTCATTGGAGGTGGATTGTGAGCTAGGATGTGAAGCTCCAAACAAGTGGTATGAACACACACCCTCAAATTGAATTTCAAAAAGAATTTGGAGATGCCATCTGGTGGCAGTTTTTTGGAGTCAAAGTCGCATCTCTGTTGACTCTCTAACTTGTAGTGATGATGTTTTTGATTCCTCTTTTAGCAAGTGAATCAATTAAAAAAATATATAATAAAAGATAATTAAAGAATGTCAAAACATTATGATTAGTAATAATAAGTCATTTATATAGCGCCGAACGCGTGAGCTACAGAGGCTCTGTACCGGTCGAATTCATGCGAGCCAGTGCAACAATTACAAGAATCAAAACGCCTAAAAAACAGAGTCTTGAGTCTCTTCTTAAAGTCGGCGGTTGACATTTCAGATCTTAACAGGGGTGGCAGACTGTTCCATATAGATGGAGCGGCAAATCTGAACGAGCGAGCCTGGAATCTGGTCTTTGGGATGGGGATATTAAGGAAGTTTGAGGATGCCACTCTCAGGCTTCTTGAGTGCGGTGAAAGCATCTCCGCCAAATAAGGTGTGACCAAGTGCTAAGGGCTTTATGCGCGATTAAGGCGATTTTGAAATTCACTCTATCTCTTACTGGAAGCCAGTGTAGCAGTCTCATGTCGTCGGCCGGGTCAGCTCCTCTACCCAGTACTAGGCATGCCGCCCTGTCTTGAATTCTCTGTAGTTTCCGGAAGGAAGCCGAAGGCAGCTGATGAAGCAAGGCATTGCAGTAGTCGAGCCTTGACAGAATGAGGCATCGACAGAGTGTCGCAGCGATATCAGGTGTAAAGATTGTGGTGGTGATGATAGCTAATTTATTAATTATTTAATTTTTTTAAATTATTCAAATTCAAAACGTAGCGAATTAGAAATGAGTTTCAAAATGGTGATCAAAAAGTTCTTGAAGGAAAAAAGCGTCGCGTTCGATATTTCAAGATGTATTGAGCTGAAGCAATGATGTCATTACTTATGTCACTATGATATATTTAAGCACCGTCATCTTCGTCGTCGTCATCCTCACCAACAACAGCAACGACTATATGAACAACGACCTGACGTCACAAGATCCGACTACCTGAGCACCGCTGAAGAATCGGGCTGCCAAAGATGTTATGAAAAGACCATGTTATTAAAACACCATAGTTTACATTGCCCTTAAGTACTTAAAGATTAACTTGAACATCGGGAGAGGTGCTTCAAGAAAATGTGTTTTGGGTCAATTTAAAATGCATCCACTGTTGATGATGTTATCATCGTCATCGCCAACGAATTGTGCAAAAATGGTGTGATTGCGTTTCCAGCACAATATTCTAAGGGATATATGATTGCCGGCAAAATATTTTGGCCCGTGCAGCCATCTAGCATGAAGTGATGTGTTGCGTCGTTGATTGTCTTGCCTTGTAAATTTTATTAATAATAATTTTTATAAAATCAATCAAAAACACCTCTTCCTGTTATCTTCCTCGACCTGATATTCTTAAGACTGTCCTATACCCTTGCTCTTACACATTGAATATGATCTCTATTCATATTTGGCGCCAATTGGCGGTTGATCGTTTGGACAATGTTGTTGTTGTGATGTTAACGTGTTTGTGGGTGACATTATGATGATGATGATAATGATGACGATGACTATTAATGTAGTAATGGCAGTAGTGTGTTAATGTTTAATTATTTTATTATTATTATTATTATTATTAAGAAGGATAAATTTCCAAATAAAGAGTGTATTTGTTTGGAGATTATGATTACTAACCTTTCTGGGCTGGAAAATTTTGTAACAATAAAACGAAGGTGATGATGATATTTTGACGTTTTATCATGGCGGCACAAATGCTACCAGAATTATTCATAATTCGAGCGAATTTGAAATGGTTTCAAAGTGCTGACAAAAGGTTCTACAAGAAGAAAGAGCTCATTGGATGTTGCAAGAAGATATATTTAGATGTGTTGATGATGACGACGAAGATGACATTATCAATTCATTACGAAAGAGACTATAGACCATCATAATATTCACCATCATTTCGCAATTTTGCACACATAACATTATATTGCATAACTTCGCTGATGTTAATTGCATCACGTCTTGCTTTAGAAATATATCGCTCTATTGCATATACCGTTATTTATATCATTAAATATTTATATATTATAATAATAAAAATAAATGTAATATTAACATCATCTTCAAGAATAGCAACAATTATATAAATAACAAAACGACAAAACCCGCTACCCAAAGGATCACAGCCTCTTCGGGCCCCCAAAGAAATAACCGTATACAAGCGAGTAGGGTACACCTTCTTAAGTATTTGAAGTTTAACTCGAGTATCAGGAGAGGTGTTTCAGTAACAACATGTTGTGGCCAATATGAAACATATTCATTATAAATGATATCAAATAACATTAACAATGACATCGCATTATCATCGTTATCATCACTTTTGCCGATGAATTATGCAAAACTGATATGCATAAAGCAATGCATTTCCATCAGAAGCCACCTAGCGAAGACTTATTCACCCTACTGTTTGTTAATAATGATGCAAGTTATTTGTTCACAGTAATTTGATATAAAAATGATATAATGATATAAATGATATAAAATGATATAAATATATAAATGATATAAATGATATAAAATGATATAATGATAAATGATATAAAAATAAATTGTTAAAGAAAATGTTTATGACGTAATAACTTGATTTCAAAATCTGTCCATTCGAGATCCTGACATGACATAAATAAGTTCTTAAAATTCATCTAATAAATATTACCCAAGCTGATCGCAATAGTTAAACGTGCATGCTAACGTTGATGACGACGATTGATGATGATAATGATGATGATCCACTCATATGCAAAGTTATGGGCATTATTCCAAAGTGAGAAATACGACGAAAGAAAGCGATGTGGCGCTTATTTCCTGCCCGATATGTTCCCGATGCTCAATCCAAAGATTTTCACTCTGTCAACTTGCCTGTCTGGGTTTTTTATTTGTAATCTTTGGTTTCGTTTTCCTGACGTCACAAGGGCTCGGTCCAAACGATGCTACTTTATGACAGAATCCATTGTTAGATTATAAATTATGATAATTGACCGATGAAGTCATCGCATAAATTATGATAATGCTGGTTCAAGAAGAGGAGAAACAATTGAAGATCGAAGAACTACTGGGGTCGAGACTTTGGTTTTCCCTCGCATCATCATCATCGTCGTCATCGTCATTATCATGATTTGGGTTTCGTGTTACTCACATTCTAGGATCATCGATGACGACGACGATGGTTATCGATGTCAATCAATTTTCAATCAGCCTCTCTCTCTCTCTCGATCAATCTCAATCTATTTCAATCATCTCCAATCAACACGCGTTCAACGTGGCACGAACTATGGCACAATTCATCTGCAAAGCATCTTAGGAAAGCATGCGTTGGACCAAATTTGAAGTGGTTTCAAAATGGTGACAAATAGTTCTTCAAGGATGTTGCAAGAAGATATATTTAGCTATGTTGATGACGACGATGAAGATGACATTATCACTTCCATACGATCTGGTCTATAGGCCCCTCTTCATCTTGTAATTATTTGTACAGTTACATTGCATAACTTCGCTGATGTTAATTGATTGTCTGGCAATTGTTTTAAAAATATCTCGTTAAAAATAATTTTCCTCGTCTTCTTGCAACTATTGATATTTATAATATTAAATATGCTTATATTGTAATAATAACATAAATAAATGTAATATTGAATATTACGAAAGGGGTGAAAATACAGAGACACGTACTAATAGTTAACCCGATGGACCAGGCAGAGGTTTTTGGTTTCTAAGATCCAAGGCTTCCAGTCCGGAATTGATTTGACGTAATGTTGTTGCTAATTCAGAATTCAGAAATCTTCTCGTACGGAAGAAAATCATTTAAAGAGAAAAATCTCTTTTCAATCTGGACAAACAACGGATATGAAATTTATGAAGCAAAAGTAATCGAACAGACCAATCAAGGTCTGAATTATGGAAGAGTTGAGGAAATTTACAAATACTCTCAAGGCATGCTGCCTTCCTTTTTTGATGATTATTTCGATTTAGTTAGCGATTATCATTCTTATAACTTAAGTAATTCAAACGAGTTTCGGTCTGAACCGACCACGATTTTATTCTAATAAGATAATATTAATAATACCATTCCATATTAAGTCATCCACCTCAGTAGACACATTCAACATATTATATGTTGGAAATTATATAATTATAATTATATAATTATATAATTATATAAGTCGCACCTGATTCTCTCGTAAAATTCTAATTTTTCATAAACCGCTGTGGTCAAATAACTTAATGTTATTGCCGCCCATAATCGATCTAATTCTATCTCTTTAGATAGGTTGCCTCGATAGCAGGAATAATTCCTTTCGGGCATCCTTGGTTTCACCGTTATACTTTTTTTCTTTTCCAAATTTGAGTGTAGTTGTTAATTTTGGTGACTCCAAAAAGATTGAATAAAAAAGAAATTGATTATAATAATTTTCATTAAACGACCAACACAATCACCATCGACTTCAACATCATTATCATTAAGGTTAAAATCATCATTACCTCAAAGAACAGCAACAATTATGCAAACAACGAAACGGCAAAACCCACTTACCAGAGCAATGCCCCCTTCGGGCGCCAGAAATCTAACGCGCTAAAAAACACATTCGGAGTTGCACTTTCCTCCTAGGTATTTCAAGTTTAAATCTAACATCAGGAGAGGTGTTTCAAGATCATGTTATGTGGACAATTTCAAATGCATTTATTGCTGATGATAACATGTATGAAATTGCATTATCATCATTATCTTCAATAATCAATTGTGCAAAACTGATATGCTTAAATCAGCTTGTCACATTTCTAACACAAGCCATCTAGCGACAAATTATGATAAATTACTTAATCCACTGATTTGATTTAATGAAATATTTTATTTATTCATATATATTTAATTTATGAAAAATAAATTATTAGCAGAAATTGTATATTAATTTGTTTTAATTGTTTCTTGTCCTCAAATTCGCATTCCTTTTAATCCATTGGATTTCTCTTTAACGATTTATCCAACAGGAGCATTTAGCGAATGTTATTTTAAATAATAAGTTATTTAATGTTTATTTGATAAATTTGAATAAATAACAATTGTTTAGGAGACAAATTCTGGACTTTTCTAAGGTTATCAGTGAGAATTGAAAGAGATGCTTTCAACGAAAGTCACTACAAGTTGAAGATGACATGAAGAACTTGAAATGAGGACATTCATGATATTTTTTTACTTTAAAATATTTAAACGTAAAATATCCAAATTAATTTCACAAGATTTAAACGTCCAAATAATCGTTCGATGATTTTGTACCAATAATAATCAATTTAAAAGCAAATATTGGAGTCTACCAGCGACCATGAATAGGATTTCAATTCTGAAGGGGAATTTTCGCAGAAAACGATTAAATAATTAAAATAATTCAAATATTTAAAATAACTCAAATATTTAAAATAACTCAATTTTCTCTTGAAAAATAATTTCTGAGAACAAATTTCGACGACAATTCAACCGCAGACAACAATGAAATCAGCTTGGACTTGTTGAAATTCACGCGCAACTTTGTTGACAAGTTGATCAACATTTAACCACGTGACTAGAATGACTCACTACACATGCTCGTCTGGCGGCGAATTCCGGGCAGTATCAATATGTGACGATGACGAAGACGACGACATTGATGATGATGATGATGATGATGATGATGATGACACGGCAAATGATAATGATGATGATGATGACACGGCAAATGATAATGATGATGATCATGGCTAGCATCATTGAGGGATTCTTCTCTAGGATTCGTGCAATAATAAACAGTCGAACATGACTAGAAACTCTACACTAAGCCTGGAACTAACAAATAATATTCGAAACAATAATAATAATAACAATAACAACAACAACAATAATAATAATAGTTACATCATCAACAGTGATAGCACTTGCTCGAATCCACTCAACTATGCAGTGACAAGATGACTTTACTAGAAATAATTAAATAAAACAATTAAAATGAATAATAATTAATTGTAAAAAATACAAAAAAACAAACACACCCTCAAATGGAAAAACCGAAAGTGACTAACACTCTACAAAGGTCGACACGTGGACGATACTTCAATTCAATCAAACTCCAAACTCAGCTCTTCATCATTTTATTAAATATAATAAATAATAAATTTATAATATGTATAATGAAAATTCTAAATAAAATTAATAATAAATCGATGTAGTTATAATAACTAATAAGATGACATAATAATAATAATTAATTAAGAATAATAATAGTAATAATAATAATAATAACATTTTTATTAATATAAATTATTATTTCTCGAAAATATCTCAGCCAGTCATCCGAATGTCCTAAGAAGACAGAAGACGCAACATAGGAGCAGCGAAGGACATGGACTCAAACGTGGTCAACGACATCAAGGCTGGACTCCGGAAGTGTCCGCTGTCAGCATCTGATACAGGAATTCATCAGCCATGCATCCCTTGACGAATTCCTCTTTGGACAGTACACCGTCTCCGTTCTCGTCCATCTTCTCGAAGATTTCTCTCGTCCGTCGGTCCGGCGTGTCGTTCGGGTCATTGAGGGATAGCGACGGACCAACCATTTTGAAGATAGCCTGATACAGGAGATGCAGGAAATGTTAAGGTGTACGTTAATGGGGCGATAATTCAATGAATTTGAAATTGTCCTTTTTAATTAATCGTGTGTTAATCAGGTTAAACAATTCAAAGACGAATGGGTGGATAGGGTAGAGAACGGACGTTCGTCACCAGCTGTGTTCGAAACCCGGCAGTGCATTTTACTTTCGGAAACTTTGCATGCCACAAACGCTCTCGAGGGGAGCGCTATACAAATTGGTTGCACGGCCACTGAGTGGTCTTGAGTGACTGGGATGAGCGCTACACAAAGTCAATAATTTCATTTATTTATTTATTTAATTGCTCCTTTTGTTGTGAATTTTAAGAAATAAATTTTATTTTAATTAAGTTATTCATTAATTTATTTTTATTTTTAATTAATTGAATTTAACGTCAGAATTTTCAAAAACCTGTTCATAGTAACATAAATAAGCCAGATTAATTTCTATTCTTGGAGTCGGTTGTAGAAATTATGAATTAAATTATCACTGATGGTGATGATGACGACGACGATGATTATGATGATGTTGACGATGACGATGACAGTGATAATGATGATACCTACCCCGATAATCTCAGCCATCTCGTGCGGCTCAATTGTTCCATCTCCATTGACGTCGTACATGTTGAATGCCCACTCCAACTTCTGTTCCGGTCTGCCCGACGACGTGATATTAATGGCCTGTAGGAATTCCTGAGCGGAGATTAGCATAATTAATTATTCATCAGGTCGTTCGTTTTGCCGGGGTGATAAATATTCATCGGATTCGTTGATACTCGTGCCTAGCAGGGAGTCATGTAAAATGCTATAATGTTTAATTACCAGGGGGATTTCCATTGGAATTATAATTAACATTTGTAAATTATAATAAACTAAACTCGGTCTTGGATAAAATGACATAATATTGGCGTGTACTAGGATCTCCTTCATGAATATTGATGAGATTGAAAATTATTAGCCTTTCCTCATCGATTGGGCATGATAAACGACTTTGAGGAAATCAACGAGGTAGTCGTCAGCAGTGGATCATTATGTTAATTTAGTAACAAAGTGCTTATTATAATGAACTCAATGATATTCGATAAGGACAATCAGATGACTCAAGGACGGTCATTAATATTAATTATTTGATTTTGTTTTAGTACGAATAAATTAGGTTAAATGCGAGTTGGTAATGGCTATAAATACTAATATTGCTAATGAATATTGATGATCTCCTGAACAATTTATTCGGCCTCGAATGAATTTTATGAACGCGCAAATACTTGCGAAGCAATCAACGGTTATCGTTGTATATCTGTAAATATGAATAAATAAATAAATAAATTAATTAATTAATTAATTTGTTACTTAGCCAATTAACATTTAATTAAATCTCGTTCAAGATTTCCATTCGGGCGATAATAGGATTGAATCCAGTGATTTGTTGCATCAACTTTTGACGAACAACGACTTTGCACCGAAATTGGGAAAAAGTTTTTTATGGAAAACAACATTCCAGTCATGTCTTGTGTTGTGTTGTGCTTGGTGTTGTGTTGTGTTGTGTTGTGTTGTATTGCATTGTGTTGTGTTGTGTATTGGTGTGTTGGGCTGTGTTGTATTGTTTTGCGTTGTGTTGTGTTTTGTGTTGTTTTACGTTGTGTTGCGTTGTTTTGTGTTGTGTTGCATTGTGTATTGGTGTGTTGGGCTGTGTTGTTTTGCGTTGTGTTGTGTTGTGTTGTATTGCATTGTGTTGTGTATTGGTGTGTTGGGCTGTGTTGTATTGCATTGTGTTGTGTTGTGTATTGGTGTGTTGGGCTGTGTTGTATTGCATTGTGTTGTGTTGTGTATTGGTGTGTTGGGCTGTGTTGTATTGCATTGTGTTGTGTTGTGTATTGGTGTGTTGGGCTGTGTTGTATTGCATTGTGTTGTTTTGCGTTGTGTTGTGTTTTGTGTTGTTTTACGTTGTGTTGCGTTGTTTTGTGTTGTGTTGCATTGTGTATTGGTGTGTTGGGCTGTGTTGTATTGCACTGTGTTGTGATGTGTGTTGTGTTGCATTGTGTTGGTTTGGGCCGTGTTGTGTTATGCTGTATTGTATAGTATTATGTTGAATTGTAAGTGCTGTGTTATGCTGTGATGAGTTGTGTTGTGTTGTAAGGTTTTGTGCCGTTTACACGTTTTTTTAAAGCAGGTCGGAGATGCCTGGTCTTATTGGGTAGATAATTACAATTATTATTACATCATTATATTAGAAAATTATAGTAATTATTAGGATTATTATAATTTCAATATTTATACTAATTATTAAAATTTATTATTTAGAATTTATTATTACAATTATAAATAGCAACCACACCGCCAGGGAGCGCTATACAAATGGCAATCGATCGAGAAGTGCCTTCACATCCTAACGGGATGCATAAGGCATTCAAAAGATCGACTAAATGCAAATAAAAATATAAAAATAATTATTTATTAATAACAAATAGATCGTTTATTATTATCTGTTACGTAATAACTGAGATAAGACGGTCGGCCATTAAAAATAATAATTTATTAGCGAAACATATTATTGTTATTATTATTATTGTTATTAATGGCATATTATTATAGTCATGTTATTGTAATAATAATATTATATTCATATATTGTAGTAATAACACTATTCGATAATAATAAAAGTTAATATTTTATATATATATATATCTATATCTATCTATAATAAGTATGTCATAATAATAATAGTAATAATAATTAATTAATAATATTAATGTTATTATATAATTATATTAATATTATTATTGCATTTTGAAATAAAAGTTTAGAAATAATTTCTAAAAACAAACAGCCATTTAGGATGAAGAACTGATGAATTAAAATCCTTTAATCTGCTTAATCGCGTCACGTGATGAGGTCAAAAGTTCAAGGGTCAACCGTCTTCTTGACCTTTTGGCGTTCAGGAAATGGGGCTTGAAAAAGTTTACTGCGCCATTAGATTATTATTCCTAGTATTATTTTATTATTATTGTTCCTATTATTTTATTTTAATCACATTATTTTATTATTTATTGTTATTATTACTAGTATTTTTAGAGACACATCTTAATTTATTTGCCGATACTAATATAACAATAGTATTCATAAAGAAGCTGAATGCGATATAAAATTTATAGAAGTGGCATTATCACCATCGCCAGAAGCATCATCATCATCGTCATCACTATCATCATCATCACATCGTCGTTGTCATCATCGCTTGGATTTCATGTTACTCAGAATCTCATGGAAAGGCAAGACGAAGCAAAAATTCCATCAATAATCCATTGATTCCATCAAAAATAGATGACTGTCCAGAATTATTACCATCGTCGTCGTCGTCATCATCATCGTCGTCGTCGTCGTCGTCATCGTCATCATCATCACTACTGTTGCAAGGAAGGTTATTCAAGGCACGCGTTACGAAGGATTTCAGCATTTTGCCAGTCGTCAGAAATATGATATACTGTGGTTTTTTTTTGCATTTCGTTTGAATTTGATACAGAGTTAAAAAAAAACAATTTATTAAGCAATTTATAATAATAATAATAATAATTATTATTGTTACTATAAATTGCTTATTATTAGATTATATATAATATTTTAAATATATATATTATAATAATAAATTATTATTATTTTAATCGGGTTATTGCACTAGAAAATTATTATGAGTATTACTAAAGCACTATTAGGAAATATTTTTGGCTGTAATATCGCCACAAACATTGGCACAAAGATGTTTTTATGTCTATGGTGATTCACGAGGGCCGCGTCCCCTAACATCGTCCACATAAAAAATTCAGAAGATAATCACGTCACTCCTCTGCAAGTCATGGAAACATTTCATTTGCGCTCCTTTGATTTCAAAATGCCCATTTATTATTATTATTATTATTATTATTATTATTATTATTATTATTATTATTATTATTATTATTATTATTATTATTATCATTATTATTATTATTATTATTATCATTATTATTATTATTATTATTATCATTATTATTATTATTATTATTATTATTATTATTATTATTATTATTATTATTATTATTATTATCGTCATTATTATTATTACTGTATGCAAACGTTCGATCATGTTTACACCCTTGTTGATGAAACGCATGGCTTGGCAGTTGATAAGAAGTTCTTGGGAAAGAAAAAACTCGACGATCAAACGAGTTTTTATTTCATTTTTCAACAAATTCATCATTATTTGGTGAATTTCAGTGGGAGTTAATGAACATTGAAGATGATTGTAGATGATAACGACTGTGATGGTGATGATGATGATGATGATGACGGCTATGATGATCATAGGTAATGATGATGCCCGACATGGAATGTTTAAAATCCGATGAAATAAAACTATACTCAAACGCTTGAAACAACTGAATGTAAACAATACCAAACCAAACAAACCAACAACCTACAGCGGTATCAACACGACAACAGCAACAACAGCGCCACAAGCAACAAAACAACATCACCACCAGCAACAACAACAACAACAGCAACAGCAAGAACAACTTTGAAACCCACTTTGAAATCAATCTTGCCGCTATTGTCAGAATCGAAAGTCCTGAAGACGTGTTCACAGAACTTGTCGGCCTCTCCCTGTGGAAAGAAGCTCGAATAAACCTCTAAGAACTTCTCTCTCGTCAGTTGGCCGTTTGGACAGTCTTTCTGTGCATAGAATAATTATCATTATTTAATTACTATTTATTAATTAATATTTAATTTAATAATTACTTTATAATTGTTTTATGTTTTTGTCGTGCATGTATTTTGCAATTAAAAGTGTTTTTATTAATATATATTAATGATATTATATATTGCATACTATTAATATATCAATATACCATTATTATTATAAATCAATTTATTATTATTATTATTATTTATTATTATTATTATTATTATTAGATATTATACTATAATAATGCTAGACAACAAACAAGATTGGTATTAATAATAATGGATTAATCGTAGGGAAAAATATTTCGTTCGATTTTCGTTCCTGATTTTATGGCACCTTCAAAGATCAGCAGAACACGTAACACGTCAGGAAGGATGGAAGATTCAACAACGATAACATTACTCTATGATTAGGAGATGAAACATCACATTTATCTAATCGTCGTCGTCGTCATCATCATCGTCATCGTCGTAGTCATCATCATCATCGTCGTCATCATCGTCATCGTCGTCATATCCTCGGTAGAAATTACTGGAAATCAGCGATAATTGAGTCTCGTTGATTAATTTCATTGTCGTCCAAGAATTTTTCGTTTTTTTTTTTGAATTGAAAAGCATTTTCTTAAAATCTATTTTCTACTCTTTTATTTGATAGCATATTATTGAGGTCGTTAGGAGTTGCAGATAGATGGACGGAAGGATGGACGGATGGATGGGCGTATGGATGGACGGATGGATGGACGGAAGGGACCAATGGATGGATGGATGGATGAATGGATGAAAAGAATAGCAAAAGAAGGCAATACCTCGGGGGCAATCCATCAAAATCTTCAAATGAAGGAAACACCGCACAACAATTGAGTCAATTTGTGAATATCTCTTTTTATCTGTTCGAACGTCTGCCTATAGGTTTCTTAGGATTTCCGAGTATTTTTTCGAATATTTTGGGTTATTTAAAAATGATTTTTTAGTATTTCTAGATATAATAATAATAATAATTCCACATTGCTTTTTACTCCCAAACGAGTTCAAACAGATTACAATGAAGGACATTAAAAAGTAAATTACTTTTTAAATAAATTTATGATAATTAATCGATGTCAAAAAAATACTTATAAATAACAAATAAAAGTAAAATAAATAAAATATAATAATAATAATAATAATAGTAATAATAATAATAATAATAATAATAATAATAATAATAATAATAATAACAATAATAATAATAATAATAATAATAATAATAATAATAATAATAATAATAATAATAATAATAATAATAATAATAATAATAATAATAATAATAATAAATGTTTGGAAACAAAGATCCTCGAAGGCGAAGTGCTTCAACACGACGTGCCTGGCCGAACAAAGAGCTGAGGAAATAAACAACTCCACCATGGTTTCCATGGCAACAAAGAAGAGGAGGAGGACGACGAAGATGAGCTTTTGGAATTTTTTCAAATTTCACGGGGACTCGCTCGTCGTAAATCGTTTGATGATGAAGACGATGATGATGATGATGATGACGATGATTACGATGATGACGATGATGACGACGATGATGACGATGATGATGATGACGATGATGATGATGACGATGATGACGAAGATGATGATGACGATGATGACGACGATGACGATGATGACGGTGGTGGTGATGACGGCGGCGACGACGAGGACGATGATAATGAATGTGACTTGTTTCAATTAAAATAGAAATAGAGATTTACAAAGCGTTTCAATGGCTGGAAATAAATTAATTCCGAGCAAAAGATTTCACGTTTTCTCAGGAATTTAATGAATTATTATACATTATATTTAATAATAATTAATACATTATTTATTAAAATATTAAATATTTAAAATATATTTTAATATTAATTTATTGTCATAAATAAATGTTAAATAATTATTCTCATACACGTTCTAAATTCGAAAGAAGTGCTATGTTATGGTAATTATAATAAATATAATATACTCTTTATAATAAACATAATCATTAGACGTTGTGCTAAATAATTATATTATATTATTATTATTATATGTTGTAATGCAATGTAAATATGACAAATAAATAAATAAATATGATAAAATATTTATATGCCTATAAATTTATAATTTCCAGCATAATAATTATGTCGTTTCAATCGAAATGAAGAGACTTGTTGAAGTTCTTATCGGGAGTTGAACTCAAGAACATGGAACTGAGAAATAAATTCTCAACTCAAGTGCTAGAATCTTTTGAACTTCAATGCATTCCGAGCATTCCAGGCATTTATATAGGTGGATAGATGGATGGATGGATGGATGGATGGATGGATGGATGGATGGATGGATGGATGGATGGATGGATGGATGGATGGATGGATGGATGGATGGATGGATGGATGGATGGATGGATGGATGGATGGATGGATGGATGGATGGATGGATGGATGGATGGATGGATGGATGGATGGATGGATGGATGGATGGATGGATGGATGGATGGATGGATGGATGGATGGATGGATGGATGGATGATGGAGGGATGGATGGATGGATGGATGGATGGATGGATGGATGGATGGATGGATGGATGGATGGATGGATGGATGGATGGATGGATGGATGGATGGATGGATGGATGGATGGATGGATCGATGGATGGATGGATGGATGGATGGATGGATGGATGGATGGATGGATGGATGGATGGATGGATGGATGGATGGATGGATGGATGGATGGATGGATGGACGGATGGATGGATGAAAAATTGAAAAAGCAAAAATAACAGCAAAAGTGAGTAAGTGGGACAAAAATTTAGCTGGCAAATATTTGCCTTTTTTGCACTTTTAAATCATCTTTTTAAGAATTAGAAGTTTCAAAGGATTAAATTAGAAAATAACGCAATTAATTAAACTTAATTATAATAACAACAACAACAACAATAATAATAATAATAATAATAATAATAATAGGTTTTCTTAGAAACACTTGTTAATTACAATAAATTCATGAATAAATGTGTGGACCAATAATATTTTAAAGAAACGGCCAATTTTAACCAAGAAAAAGACAGCATTAGTATTAACTCAAAAACCACGTAATCGTCATCATCTTCGTCGTCGTCGTCACCGCCATCATCATCATCATCATCATCATCATTATCGTCATCGTCGTCGGCTTTAATGTGATTTCTGGCCTTGGGTTTAAGATTAAAAACATCATATGAATCTATTCCTGGACTCCTCACTCGGTTGTCATAAAAAAAAGACGACGTTGCTGGTTGCTTCTTCATATGACTTTGTCTCATGCAGGAAATGACGACGACGACGACGATGAGGATGACGACGACGACGACGACGATGAGGATGACGATGACGACGACGATGACATGGATAAGATGGATAAGAAATTGCATCATAAATGGTGGACAAAGACACCGTTAAAAATACGTTTGATTGCCAGGTGCTTGTAATTATTTCATTGTTTCCAATTTTTATAAAAAAAAAATTTATTCGTGGTAAAATAATGTTAGGATGTAATAAAAATAATTTTAATAATAATAATAATAATAATAATAATAATAGTAATATTAACAAGCGATCCAATTATTATTATTATTATTATTATTATTATTATTATTATTATTATTATTATTATTATTATTATTATTATTATTATTATTATTGAACCCCTTCATTAACTGATTTTCAATCTTCGTCTCATAAATTATTAGCTCTTAACTTTTACTCTGTTTACAAGTATAATTGTTTAATATTATAATATAAATGCAATCACAAACATAAGTTTATTTACCATGGTAATATGGTATTCAATATAGTATTTAATATCAGATGAAATAGTTAAATCTTAATATTTATTTTTAAATTTAAATTTATTTATACAAAAACGTAGTACAGATTAAATTGTATTTCTAACATTTTCTTAAAATAAATAACCCAAATTAATTACGAAAGTCTCGGTCAAAAATCTGCAACATTAAATTTTAAAAATAATTCTAAAATAGAATGGAATTGAATGACGTGGAAATTATTTTTATGTGTTTTTATAAAACATTTCACCGATGAATATCAAGTCATTGTTTCATCAAATTGGCTTTATTTCTCAATTATTTTATCATAATTATCATTTTATTATTCGCTCTTAATTCTCGGTTAATCTGTAATATTCAAGAATTAAATCATTCTCGATTTGTTTGAAATACGGTTCGAGGTGTTGTAGGTAAAGAATGTTGTGTTTCCGTTCTCGTGCCAAGCAAAAACGTGCGTTTTGATTGCGATGCCAGAAATGCTTTTCTCCCCTCATAATCGTTCCAACGCATGCTTTCCTAAGATGTTTTGCCGATAAACTGTACCATAGGTGGTGCCACGTTGAACGCGCGTTGATTGGAGATGATTGATTGAAATCGATTGAGATTGAGATTGATCGAGAGAGAGGCTGATTGATAACTGATTGACATCGATAATCATCGACGATCCTAGAATGTGAATAACACGGAACCCAAATCATGATGATAATGACGATGACGACGATGATGATGATGCGAGGGAAAACCAAAGTCTCGACCCCATGATCTTCGATCTTCGATTGTTTCTCCTCTTCTTGAACTAGCATTATCATAATTTATGCGATGACTTCATCGGTCAATTATCATAATTTATAGTCTAACAATGGATTCTGTCATAAAGTAGCATCGTTTGGACCGAGCCCTTGTGACGTCAGGAAAACGAAACCAAAGATTACAAATAAAAAACCCAGACAGGCAAGTTGACAGAGTGAAAATCTTTGGATTGAGCATCGGGCACACATCGGGCAGGAAATAAGCGCCACATAATCGCTTTCTTTCGTCGTATTTCTCTCTTTGTGAAGCTGGAATAATGCCATAACTTTGCGTATGAGTGGATCATCATCATTATCATCATCAATCGTCGTCATCAACGTTAGCATGCACGTTTAACTATTGTGATCAGCTTGGGTAATATTTATTAGATGAATTTTAAGAACTTATTTATGTCATGTCAGGATCTCGAATGGACAGATTTTGAAATAAAGTTATTACGTCATACACATTTTCTTTAATAATTTATTTTTATATCATTAAATTACTATTGACCAAATAACTTGCATCATTATTATCAAACAGTATGGTGAATAATTCTTCGCTAGGTGGCTTCTGATGGAAATGCAATGCTTTATGCATATCAGTTTTGCATAATTCATCGGCAAAAGTGATGATAACGATGATAATGCGATGTCATTGTTAATGTTATTTGATATCATTTATAATGAATATGTTTCATATTGGCCACAACATGTTGTTACTGAAACACCTCTCCTGATACTCGAGTTAAACTTCAAATACTTAAGAAGGTGTACCCTACTCGCTTGTATACGGTTATTTCTTTGGGGGCCCGAAGAGGCTGTGATCCTTTGGGTAGCGGGTTTTGTCGTTTTGTTATTTATATAATTGTTGCTATTCTTGAAGATGATGTTAATATTACATTTATTTTTATTATTATAATATATAAATATTTAATGATATAAATAACGACATATGCAAGAGAGCGAGGAAAATTATTGCAACAAGATATTTCTAAAGCAATTGCCAGACGTGATGCAATTAACATCAGCGAAGTTACGCAATATAATGTTATGTATAAATAATTACGAAATGATGGTGAAGAATATGATGGTCTATAGTCTCTTTCGTAATGAATTGATAATGTCATCTTCGTCGTCATCATCAACACAGCTAAATATATCTTCTTGCAACATCCAATGAGCTCCTTCTTCTTGTAGAACCTTTTGTCAGCACTTTGAAACCATTTCAAATTCGCTCGAATTATGAATAATTCTGGTAGCAATTGTGCTGCCATAACAAAATGTCAGAATATCATCATCTTTTTCTTCTTCATTACGTCGTAACTAATTTATCCGTGACAGAAAGGTTAGAAATCATAATCTCCAAACAAATACAGTCTTCCATTTTTATTCCTCTTAGCAATAATAAGATAATTCACCACAACAACATTACAGCTATCGCTAAATTAATAGTCGTCGTAACCATCACCATCAAACCATACACAAACACGTTGATGATTACAATAACAACAACAACATTGGCAAAACAATCAGCTGCTAATTGGCGCCAAAATCCAAGAGACCGAGGTCTGTGAATATAAAACCGGACGAATAGCGCTGGATCTTGATTAGAGTTTCGGGTCGTCAACACGGAGAGGTGTTTTTGAATGAGGTTACAAAAAAGTGTCTTTAATGACAACGTATATCACGACAAAGCAAATCGACAATGCATTCCGTCAGCATTCCACGTTTCACGATCTGATGCGCAGCCTCCAAGAGAAGTCCAAAGAAAGTCAGGACGAATTAACACAGGCTGGCTTTTTGATTCTTCATAAGTACTTTTCTTGAAACACAAAGCAAGGTGTTTTTTGTTGAGGCGCTAGTTCAAGACCCACTAATTACGCACATTCCAAATACTGTGGTGTATGTTTATGGTGGACTTATGAGTGGCGGTGGACCTTCAAGTATATCAAGTCAATTACCAATAGAGGTATTTCCGAATGAGGTTATAATTTCGTCACAATTTTGAAATTCATTCTGCTCATCAAAGGTCATAATAACAATTATCAAATGTTCTATCATCAATAAATCACACACAATAACGAAGGTCGCGTTAACAATACAACAGCAACGAAACAACAACAAAACAATCAGCCGCAACACAGCCATATATATCATATATATTTACATACATATATATACATATATACTACATACATATATATATACTAGATAAATATATAAGTATATATAACGTGTGCATATAAAATATAAATAAATATATTTTTTAATAATTTTTTAAAAATTATAATATGTATATAGATAATATGTATTATATGTATTATATGTAATATGTATACATAATATGTATAATATGTATTGTATTATATATGTATATATAATATATTGTCTTTAAATAATTTATATATTTTGTTTGTAATTAAATGTCGATAATGATTTTCTTATGCTTTACGTTTGATCAAATAACTTGTTTCATTAATTCAAAATCAACAATTTATCATATTTTGTCGCTAGGTGGCTTGTATTGGAAAAGCGACGCAATGATTTAAGCATATCAGTTTTGCAATTCATTGGCGATGATGATGATGATGGTGATGACGATAGCGATGATAATGATAACATCAATCGTCGTTATTAACATTTAGTGCATTTCAAAATCCATCCATCCATCCACAGGCCACAAGTCATGAAACACCTCTGATGGTGTAAAAGCTGAAAATACTTAAGAGGAAGGTACATCGTAGTTTAAGAGATTATATCGACTTAATTTCTGGGAACCCTTAAGGGCTGGACCGGTGGGTGTTGTGTGTTGTTGTTCGTGTAATTGTTGTTGATAATGATAATGATAATGGTGATGATGATGATGATGATGGTGATGATGATGACGACGACGATGGTGATCGACATGATCATTATCATGCACCACCTTCGTGACGTCACCAGAGACCAAACCGAGAATTGGTCGCTTTGATGCATCGTTTGATTATGTGCCTCAAAAAAAAAAATAAAATAAAAATAAAATAAAACCGAAACTGAAACTGAAGCAAATTGAAGATTTTTGGGAGTTTTTTTTTTCTTTTCTTTTTTTTTTTTTTTTTGAGAGGACGGAATTTGAGTTGATTTGGGGTTTGTTTGAGGAGAGATTGGAAATCGTTTTGGATGAAATATAATATTAAAGACATACTGTAAACATATTCAATACAAAAAGGTTAAATATTTAAATTGTAGTTTTCATATTTATGGAATCTAACATTCGTAATTAATTAAATAAATAAACAAATTAATTAATTAAATTACTAATTAATGATCGTGAACTGATGTTATTACAATGTCACCGCAGAAGCTTGTAAAAAAGAGACGTTGAGAAGCAGAAGGGAGTGGATGGAAAGAAGGAGCGATGGATGAATGAGATGGAAAGTTGGATTCTGCGATTCAAGAAAGCGGATCAATATGAGACGTTCTGAAGGTGGCGTGGGGGCGGGGCCTGCATTATCAGGAACTTAATTAAATTAGATCGACAACATGTCGCTTCCCTGTTAATATTAAATTAGCTAATTAATATTCATGAACGGGTCGGCGCCACTTGGCAAGTAATCGTGTAACGGTTGCTTGAAGAAAGCAATTACGTCCACGTCCTTAACTCTCTTTTCTTTTACTTATTATTATTATTATTATTATTATTATTTTGTTATTATTATTATTATTATTATTATTATTTTGTTATTATTATTATTATTTTTTTATATTTATTATTAGTATTATTATATTTATTATATTTTCACAATTAATCAATTTTTAATAAGTAATAATTACTGATAAAGATGATTTAAAAGTATTATTTTTGAAATATTAATCAATAAATAATGAATGAATGTTGAAATGTTGTTCGTACTTGGATGAATCATCATGTGGTGACGTCATCATCACGACTCAGTGACACGTGTCATTCAATAGATAATGAAAATGTAATTTTTAAAAAATATTTAAAAAAAAAACAATTATTTGCGCGCCCCTTCATATTATGCAATAATAATTACTATTATTAATTATAATTATTATTTTATTAATTATTAATTACAATTATATTATTTATAATTATTATTTTATTAATTATTAATTACAATTATATTAATTATTATTATTATTATATATTTTTACATGTTACCAATTAATTATAACCTAAATCGATTGGAAATTAATTAAATCTTTATATTCATGTGATAATATTCATATTAAATATTCAACTTGGGGCGCAAACAAAGCAGTGTCCAATCACAAGTAGGCCTCTTGATCTCTAAAAATAACTCCTTCTATTTATAGAATCTGGACTTTTTAAGTCACACATTGGCTTCGTGATGAAAAATATTTTTGCCTTCATAAAGATTCATCTTCATCTATTTTTAGATCCTATTTTCCTTTCAATAAAACAAATTATTAATATTATTAATATTATAATATTAATAATTATATTAATAATATTATATTAATATTGTCGGAAATTAATAAATAATTATAATAGCGAAAAACATGTCTATAAATAATATTTAATTATGACATATATTATATTTAATTATATTATATTTATATCATTTACATTATGACACTTATATTATGTTCCTATAATTAGGACCAGCCTCGTCAACCCGGCCTTGGTTAATCCCACACGCCAGAATCATTATTTTTGCATTATTTATTTTCTTTTATTTAAAATTTAAAAATTTTCCAAAAGTTTTTAAAAACAAATTCAAACTAATCTCTTGAGATATCACGCACAGTTGACTTTGTTTTGATTAGAATATCAACCATCTCGTGATAAGCAAACTGATTGAAATTCTATAAATGTTTGAATGGTCATTGGACGGACGGATGGACGGACGGACGAAAGGACGGAAGGATGGATGGACAGACGAAAGGACGGATGGATGGATGGATGGATGGATGGATGGATGGATGGATGGATGGATGGATGGATGGATGGGAGGCCGACTGACGGAAAGATGGGCAAATATTTTATTTAGTAAGTTGTTAACGATAAATCAATTTCTTTGTCAAATACCTGGAAAATTCGTTTCAAATCGAGAAATCTAATTTCGAATGATTTAAATTAATTTTCATTTTATAATAATTTATTTATTACGAGACATAAAATGAATAAATGAATAAATGAATGTTATTAAATCAATACTTTCAAGGCACTTAGAACGATGAAGAAAGATTTGTGCTTAGGAAATTTTCAAACCTGAATTTCAAAATCTTATTTAATGATTTTAAATTTGGATTTTTAGATTTTTGACAGGAATTTTAAACTTTAATGAATAAAAAAGATGATGTGAAAATTGGGTGTGTCAATGTTAACGTAATGTGACATCGATTCGTGATGACGTAATCGTCTGGCACCAGGTATTATTAAGACACACCAAGGTGTGCTATCATCCAGGTATCTGAATTTCAGTTTAAATACCGAATGAGGAAGCATTATTATAATTTCTTGTGATTTTGCATTATGTTAAGAAGGCCTTGCGAACCTCGATAAATTGATAAATACATGAATTATTCATGAAGTTCTGAATTATTGCTTATTAACGAAATAATTTGTTAATAAAAAAATAACCGCCATTTTGATGTCCAATTGATCAAAAAAATGCACCGAGATAAAAAGGTGATAGTCAAAAATTGTCCGTGATTAAGTACTTTATTTCTTACTTTTCACTTCCATACAACCACCCATCTATCTGACCGTCCATCCGTCCGTCCGCCCTTCGGACCATCCGTCAGTCCGTCCATCCATCCATCCATCCATCCACCCATCCATTCGTCGGTCAGCCCATAACCTATCTATCCGTGTAAATATTCTCAAATATAAACAATTTGAATGAATTGTCTGCAAATATTTAACTTTCGCGCGTTGAAAAATCATAAAGCAACTTCCTCCACCCACCCATCTACCGTTCCACTCATCCATCCATCCTTCCATCCATCACTAGGACGCACGCGATATGGAAGCTGAGCCTTGCTTGGCTCCAAATTTGTGGCTTCGCGTTTCGATCAATAAATTTTGCTTGCTACGTGCTTGTAATGGTGTCCGTATCATGATACATTTAAGTGCTACGGGACCGTATCATGATACATTTAAGTGCTTGTATTGATGTCTGTATCATGATACAGTCATGTGATGCACTGTGGGACTGGTATCATGATACGTTCAGGGGATACATCGCGGAGAGTGGTATCATGATCCAGTCTTCCGTGGTGCAGTGTAACCGTATCAGCAGCTCGATGCATTCTTAAGATGCTTTGGAAAAGATATCCCTGCGTTCGTACAATCCTACGATGCATTTCAGTGGTGCGATTCGGCAAGATGCGATCTGTGCCACGATATCGCTATCAACCCATCTTCCGTGTATGGGTGGGTGAACGGATGGTTGGATGAGAAGATGAATGAGTTGGTGGATGAATAGATGAATAGACGGACAGACAGATATGTGACAGGATAACCCATGCCTCGCAACTTACAACTCATAAACCCCAAAGGATTCCAGAGATAAATGTGACAACTTTAGAAAAAATAATGATAAATTCGACGACGACGACGACGATGAATGCAAGGACGATGATGAGGACGACTACGAAGATGGAGTTCGTGAATGATGACTCAGTTGACTGGAAGTGAGTAAGCGGAGTGGAGATGTTAATACGGCATGGATAACATATGCACCACGTGACACCGAATTCAGTCAAGCGTGGATTGTTCTGTCGACTGTGACCATAAAAAGCTCCAACCAGGATCCGTTATTTTAACGCTTCGTTGGTTCGAGAGACGATAATGAAAGTAATATCTCTCTAAAATAACAATAATAATAATAAAATAATAATAATAATAATAATAATATAATAATAATAATAATAATAATAATAATAATATTGCGAAAAAGAAATTTTATTGTTATTATTATTGTTGTTGCTGATCCTGTTGTTGTTATTATTATTGTCGTTGTTCTGTTGTTGTTGTTGTTTTTGTTGGATGATGGAATGGAAGCACGTGTTGTCGGCCCCTTTAAACTTTCATTTTCATCACGTTGATGTCGTCGTAAATATTCTTGTTATCACATTTCTCGAATGTTCTCCAGACAATCATCATCATCATCATCACCATCATCATCATCACCATCATCATCATTATCATCACAATTTTCTTGATACTTTTATTTATCGCCGTTGTTATCATTATCATTATTATCATTTCATGATGTCAGAATTCTAATATTCTTTATATCAATTTCGAAGTATTTCCAACTCTGCGGACCAATAACCGGACGAAGATCATGATTGTGATACCGATGATGATGATGATGATGACGAC